>BMAW01099994.1:21830-44588 GCA_019974015.1 Nephila pilipes | reverse complement strand
TATATATATATATATATATATATATATATATATATATATATATATATATATATATATATATATATATATATATATATATACGGATTTAAAAAACACTTTCTAAGTCAATAAAAGTTTAGAGAAAAGATTTATTTTGTAATTTTAAAAACTGAAAAAATTACTGTTTTGTTTTCTTAATTATGATACTATTATTTATTTATTTTAACATCTTCTTGCTTACTAATTTGAACATTATAATTTTAAACATACTAAATTATATTTCTCATGAAGAAATAAGTATACCTCTTTACATATTTAATGTATAGAATTAGAATTGTATGATACTTATCCATTTTATATCGTTTTTATTTGCTCTAACATTTTAAACATTTTAAAATACGCTTTTGTTTTTTGATTACCTTTTTGTAAATTGATGTTAATTTTCTTTTTGCACGCTTTTCTATAAATTTCCACTCTATAGGTTTGTTTCACTGTGATATCATTAATTAATAGCACAAAAGCACCACACCAAAATTTTTGGATGTAACCGATGTTATAATTTCAATGTATGATATAGATATTTCATTGTATTATATCCAATTCAAAATTCATCATTGAAGTGACTATTATAATTTTTTAATAAAAGTTAAAGAAAAAATAATTTTGTACGTTTATTTGATACTTACATATACGGTTATACAAGGTGTGAATATTAAATAAAACTGTTTTTAACGTGAAGCCTTCTCTTTCGAATTTTGTGCTTCTCGCTTCTACAAGGAAATCCGTATAGCCGTAGCACTTCGTTTGCATTTGCGTTAATTTTTTTGTTTTACCCGAAAAATGATGCGGTAGTAACGAATTATTGTGAATTTTCACTTGAAACTTGGAAAAAAAAGCTACTTAAACTTATAAATTATTAAAATGTATGGCAACGATTGCTTATCGCTTGCACGTGTTTTTGAACCTTACAGAAAACTTCCATCACTATTTCGAAAAGTGGATGATTCGCATGGAGCGTTGTAGGAATAGAGTAGGAGTGATAATTAGTAATGTGATAAGATGTAAATTTCTATGACCTCAAAATAAAATATTTTACAGCGGCAGTCTCGTTACTTGAAATATCCTCGTTAATAGCCTCATATATATGAAATAAATAAGAGTTACTTGAAAGAAATTTGTTTGAGAGCACTAAAAATAGTAACGTTACACAAAGGAGCTTAATACCCATGGGATCTTGAAATATTAGAAGTTTACCTTCTAATATTTTGTGTTATACAAATTTATTTCAATAAAAATTATTTCAAAGAAATTAGTGAATAAAAATGTCTAAACATCTTATCTCGATCTCAATGTTTTGATAGTTTAGGTATTTATAATATTTTCGGTGCAGTTTCAATTTACACGAATAAAAAATGTCTCAATAAATCTCTAAAAGTTAAGAAAATCTGCAGAATTCTTAAGACTATTAAATATTTTGCTGACTTTATCAATATAACAGTTATTAAACTCAACACTTAAAAGAGAATTGTGTAGTTAGAAAAAAATGTTGCAACAAATTAGCAAACATTAAAAAGATAAAAATGTATCCCCAACTAAATTATTATGTGATAGCGCGAGTTGACGAAAAATCGATTGAAGGTAGGAATTGCTTATGGAAGATGATATGCAAAACGAGGGGGGATATATTATTAAGGATATATTATACAAGGATAAATTATTTCTAAAGCAGTTCAGATTCATGATGACGCTACCTTTCCCGCCCATCTGATGATTTCCTTGACGTCTTTTAGAACCTACGAATAACATTTGAGCGCTTACTTTTCTGTTTTGTTTGTTCCTATACTTGTGACATTCCCATTTAAATCGAAAATGTAATTTTGAATCCACCATTTCATTGAGACAACTTTACATCAGATTTAAATTACATCAGATTTACCTTTACATTAGATCTCCTTTACATCAACACGTTCAAGATAGAATTTTAAATCTTTATCGTGGTATTGAAATTCGCATTTGAAAAAACACGATTAAAATCTTTTTCAAGGATGACCTTTTTGAATCTAAAAAAATGATAATAGCATTCAAATGAAAACGTTACTGTTTACAATTGTTTCCCGAGTTCTTGTTTCAAGGGTTTTTCGGGTGTGCATTTCATTTTTTTTTATTATTTATTTATTTGCTTTTTTCAGTGATTTCGAAAAAAACTTACCAAAACGGAATATTTGCTCTGCTTAAAAATTATGTTTCTTTTTTCTATATTTATTTAAAAGAAAAAGAAATCTTGTGATATCACCTATTAAATATCTTGGAAAAACGAGAATTCCTTCCGTTTTTTATCTGAAAAATATACGCGGTAGAAAAATTGATTTAATATTTTATTGTTTACTAAAAAGATCAAGTGAAGTTTTCAATCATAATTTTTTATCCTTCCTTTTCTTAATTTTATTTTACTTTTCTTTCAGAATTAAAATACCTACTCAAAATTGAAACCAATTCTAAACTTCAAAGCAAAACTTTTTGTGATTATTACATTTCATCAGCTAATAACTCAATATTTGACTTGATATTTAAATATATTCACCCTCTTTTATTGTAACCGATTTATCACCATTTCAACCAGCAGCAAAGAAGTAACTCATTTTAGATATCAAGGATCAGACGACCTTTTGACCTTTCAGAAGAAATCGCTTCTAACGGATTCCCTGGAGAGAAATAACAAAGGCTTATTGTTGGGGGATATAACATTCATTAAGAAATTTTCTATGTTTCATCGCTTCGCGTTTTTGTACAGAGTCGTTATGCGTCATTTTTGGCTATTGAGTCTTAAAAAATTTACTACTAGTTTTCCGTTTTCTCTTGCAGGAGTTGGTAGTATTATAATTTATTCGTTTTCGCTATTCTGTCGCTTTTCTTATTGATATTCATGAGTCGTTAACTCAAAATTAAGCCAAAGGATATATGTAAAATTTCATTACATGTTTTTCCATAAAGTACATAAAAAGAAAGGCTTTTAATGAAATAAAAGTAATAGATGTTACAAAGTTAAATAAAAAGTTCTTTAACTTTGTTATTAAAAGAGAATATTTTCTATAGAGAGAAATTATGATTAATATTATAGTTTCAATTTCAATTTAAATAAAACTAGAATGATATTTTTGTTTTTAAAATTTACTAATCCAGTAAAAATTTGTAATAAATTCGTTATCCAAAAACAAATAAATACATAATAATTTAACTTAATTCAGGGAAGAAAACATAATCATTGTTATACGCATTGAAAGTTACTTTAATAACAAATCCTAATTCTTTGGTAGGCAAACTTTCAACCGTTTTGATCAACTGTTGAATATAAATTTTTTATGTTATTATGGTTTCGATTTGTTTCCTATAAATTGCTAGGAGTATTGATAATTAATTTAGAGTTTGGGGGTTTATATTCACATCGAGGTAGTTCATAATTAAATAAGCTTTGTTCGTTATTTTACTATGCAGCCCCCGATCGTATTCCATAAAAAGAAAAATTGAAATTGCGCGCTTGTTTTGTAAAGAATAACTAGAAGATACTACATTAAGCTGCTCAAATCTTAAGAACTTTTTTAAAATTTAAATTGTTTTAACTCTTTAAATGAACATTTAATGATGAATGATTTCTACGTATTGCTAATACAGGAGAAAGTTCCCAATTTAAAACTGTTGTGCACTATTTTTCGCTGATTCTTGAAATGTGATACCCTTCCATTGACGAAAGGTAAACTCTCAAACAAATTTCAAGGGTTTTTTTTCTTTTTTTTTTGTAATACGTAAAAAGGATGGGAACTCAGCAATTAATTTGGAGACTGGTTCTTGAAAAATTAAAGAATCAATGTATATATATATATATGTGTGTGTGTGTGTGTGTGTGTAGAACGGGGGTGATGAGATTGTACATCCCGAATCTACACTGGTTTGCTCTTACGCAAATGGCTAATTTGTCTAGGAGAGTAATTCCATTACCGGATTCTATGATGATTTCGTAGGAATTTAATGATGAGTTTCAACTTGTTTTACTTCGTTTATTAGAAGGTAGGGATGAAGGGAAAATATATACACATTAATCAACATACAGGTTATCTCTATTAGGAGTAAACAGTTCTTTTGAGATAGGTAAATGACAGCCTAATTAATTTTATCCCATATCGGCGATGCGCATTGGAACGCGCTCTGGCGTTCAGAGTTCCACCTCATACACGCAGGAAATTCCACCTGGCAGGAAATTCCACCTCATACACGCGCACGCACGCACACACATATACATATTCTGAAAAATTATGAAAAATAATTTATAAAATATTTAAAAAAACAAATATGTCCAAGAAAGGTGCATATATCCCTTTGCAACACCTTCCCCCGGATACGCCACTGAAACCACGGGAAATAAAATTCCAGGAGGGTTAATTGAAGGGAAACACGTTACAATACCCTGTAATATACGATATTAAAATTTTTTTTTGAAGATCTGAAAACACTTAAGTCAATATTCGATGCTAGTGTAAAAGTAAAATGTAAAATTTTAGGCGGATAGAAACCTATTTATTTTATATTCCGTATACCACTATTCAATAAAACCCGTCTTCTCTAACAAGCAATACAATGTAATGAAGCTATATATAGGATCCCATAAATAAAGTTTCATGCCATATATTATGGCATATTGTTCATTTTAAATCAACTACAATATTATTAAGTTTACTAATAAATTAAATAACAAATATAACTAAATAACATAGGAAACTGGCACACCTATCAGACAAAATATGTATGCAGAAATTTTTGGTTCTCTCTCTCTCTCTTTTTTTTTATTTTTTTTATGGTTCTTTCTCAGAAAGCGTCTGCGATTTATTATTTGAAATAGGTTCTTATTTCACGAGCAGTTTTTATCAATAAACTAATATTTTCATAACTTTTATTAGATACATTTTTGCTTCGTTTAGTTAATATTTTTCTCTTTTGATTTTACAGTAAAAATAACATTTTAATTGGTGAAAAATACGTATAAAATATTTTAATGGAAAAAAATCAAGTTTTGACCAATGTAAAAAACGCTTTTCCAATTATTCAATAGTTTTATAAAATGTAGACGAAATCCAGTTAATGATACATTATGCACTGATATTTAAAGCAAAATCGACGCATAATTAGTATTTCTGAAATTTGAGGTTTTTGTGAAATACAAAACTTATTATTTTATGCAGTTATATTAGGCTATAGTTATTGCTATTAAATTGTTAAAATATTTCTTATTATTAATTGTTTTTAATTCCATTGAATGAATGATGCAGATAGATTAACGTTAAAAGTTCAATAATTTGACGCAAATCTTTCACGTATTAAAATTATAATTAATCTCTTCATTTTATTGAAATGTGTCTGGAAAGAATCTGTAAGATATTTCAAATGCTTTCAAAGTTCAACTACTTCAAATCAAGTACAAATATAGCTTTTTCATTATTTTGTATTGATTTGTTTTCCTTGCAGAAAGAATAAACATCTTTAACAGCGAGCTAGTGCCATCATCATCGATTTAGAAATATGGTGTCTATCAAAATATGTATTATTCAAAACACCAAAATCGTCTGCAAACTCAAGGGTCTTTTGGTAAGAAAAAAAATCGATTTCAAGCTAAAAGGTATGGGATGGGGAACCGGAAAAAAAAATTGAGCAATTCTTCAAAAGTTAATCTCTCCAGAGCATAGAGCTCAGAAGAAAATTGAAAAATAAAATGATAAAAAAATTCAATAGAATGAAGGGAAATCCTTAAGATGGGGTGTTTTACCTCCCCTTGTTTGTGGGATATTCTTTTTTCCGATTCTGTGTTGGTGGAAAAAGTGGAAATAGCGTGCGTTGATGGGGGAAAAGAGAGAGAGAGAGAGAAAAAACACACAGATTATTGATTACAAAAAGAGAACATAAATTCATACGCATGCTCGCAGCAAATAAAATAAGAAAAATATGGAAGTGAAAATAAGATAAGGGAAAATTTAAAAGATTATTTGATAAGCAAAAACTTCCTCGAAAATTCGGAATAGAAAGTATTAGGTTTTAATTTGGTTGTATAAAATTTGAACGAAATTCTGCCAAAGCGTTATCGACGTTATTGTACCATGTACAGACAGGAAACTAATGAACTGTAAGGGGTTTTAGAGAATATCTCTAGAATTTACGATCAAATTCAAATGAAATTTTAAATAGAGACTAATTGGAGAATTATTTACTTAACGTTTTGGAAAAAATAGCATCTGTAATGGAAAATTTTGGTTTTATATGTTAATTAACTGTGTTAAAGGGCGCCAGGTTCCTTGAACTTCATAATGTTCTCGCTTGTTGAAAAACATAAAATTTTAGAGCTCCATTGTTTTCTGAGTATAACGATGCTACCAGATTTACAAAGAAAACTCTAATTCCTGTTTAACATGTCTTTTTTTATTTTTCAAACTTTTATTTTTCTTTAAAAAATTTAATTTATCAGCAGAATTTCTCAAAACCTATTCATAATATTTGTTTAAAATTTCATATATATATTCAAATTAACATTCCTTATGACTTAAACATATAAATATTTTGACAAAGCTAATTATAAATGCGGTTTAGAAAAACATTCTGTTTCAAAATTTTCTATCATTATTGGTTTGGATGAAAATGTTGATGTTTTTGTCTTTATTTTTTTTTAACTGATGAAGATTTCCCATAAAAATACCTCACATAAAACGGTGATATTTTTTATGTAAATGAATAGCAAACGTTGTCATAGTGATACAGAGAATATATCTGTTATCACAGAAGAAACAATTGTAGCTCCTAATATCAGAATTGAACAGTTATCAAATATTGAAAAGACTTTATGTTCCGATATTGGAAATTTCTTCACTGTGAACTTTCTGTAAATCAACAAAGCGTTTGACAAATTAAAATACCCTGAATGTAACAAAAAAAAAACCCTTTAAAGCTTGAACTTGTTGAAAAAGTTAGGATTTTCTTACGCTTTAAACTTCGCATGCAGTTCTTGTACTTCAAAAGTTTTGTGCTGTAGAAACATTGATTGACAGATAAACAAATGCTATTCCTAATATCAATTTATGGATTACACAAGCATTCTGTAACGTCGAGAAAGGCTTTTAGGCCATTGAAAATTTTTGTATGCCCATTAATATCTTACCTTTCTCATCTGGGGCAATATATAAATGTGCGAAATTTCTTCGCAAGGCCTTTGGTCTTGCTGCAAAAATTATCTTAAAAGCACACAGTGAAGTACGAAATGCATACAAAGCACCTGCTGATTCCCATTTGTTGACATAAGTATTTCTTTTGATGGTAGTTGTTTGACTCGGGACCATGCATCTTTGATTGACATTGGTTGTATTAAAATATACTTACAGGCTATGCCATTCACATTGTCAATGGTGACGAGGATAACACCTGGGAGGATCTAGGTCAGGTGTTGTCCTCGTCATTTGACCAAGATTCAAAATTACGTGTTCTGTCACCAATGGTACTTGTGTTACTTCTAGTGCGAAGTTAATAAAATCAATCAATCAATCAATTGACTCTGAAGTTATGTGTAAGTTACACCGTCATTGTTGAATTGAAAAATGAAAACTTGAACGATCAAGGGTAGAATTTGATAATTGGTTAGAAGACCATAAGAACGAGTGTGATATCAATCACACCAGTTCACCGGGTTTGATGGAAATGGAGGCAACATCAATCCTATGCGAAAAATCGTAATCATTGTGATTTCGTTATTCAACATTATTGGCTGATGGGGATTACAAAATCTTCAATTATCTATCTGAAAGAAATTTCTAGGGATAATATCAAAATAAAAAAGTGAGGTACTATTTTACAGAATGCTGTCGAGGAATCAAGAGCTCGAGGCATATCAAGCCGTTTGTTACATATCCTTCCGTGTATACGGCTTGCTTCTAATGGATTTTGGAATGGAGTGTTAATTGTGGAACACCGAATGCAAATGAAATTTGCATAATATGAATAGGTCGAAGTGTTCAAAAGAGATTCTTGTGCACAAATGTTGTGTTAAACATGAAGTAACAGAAGTCATTTGAGAATTCAACAAAGGGACTTTACGAAGAATCAAAAAGATTCAAAATGCTATGTGCATATAATTTTGGAAAATGTTCGCATGATCTTTATGTAGTGCTCTAATCTCGAATAATATTGTTTAGAATGAGAAGAAAAAACACCTAATATCATCATGCTCATAAACTAGTAAAGAAATCAGGTTTTAAAAGCGATATATTAATGAAAAAAGGAAGGTGTTGCATATAGAGGGGGAAACTTTTGAGAAATTTATAGTAATGTAAATTTGTAACGGACTTATTTTGTTTGTAAAATGTGTACATGTACAATATTTGAACTAAGACAGTTAATAATAATTATTACATAATTTGGGTCCTTATTTATCATTATTATCATATAGATATTGTTACGAACATAAGATGGCGTTTCCGTGCACCGGTTCTCTTGTGAAGGAAAAGAAATATTTACAGAGATGTCAGGAGTCAGCCAAGGGATGTGTAAACAGTGATTTCTTGCCCTTAGTGATGCATTTGGCGATTTTTTTTGGGCGACTTGGCCAAAAACTTGGTAACAAATGGATAGATCCCGAATGAGCTGGAACCTAGGTGAAAAATCGACCATGAAGAAAATTGTGGATTTTTCTTGTGTTTTCCCATGGGACATCACACCTGGCTAGAAGAGGTACAAATGAGCTGAGAGTCAGATAAGCAGATAAACAATTTGTCTTTGGAGTCCGTTGCGAAAATCTTTCGGTAAATCGATCGAAAGCTGTCAGCACTTCGAGAGAGGTGTGCTAGGTAAATTTGCGGAGAAGCAGCGTGTATCTGCAGGGAATCATTGAAGCCTGCCCTGGAAATGGCTCTTAGTGAGAACTTGAAGCTGATGAGCCACATTTGCCTGATAATTGTGTCTGTCCTTCAAAGTGTGTTTTGTTCCTTTATATGTGTCATTAAATTATGCAAGTGCTGTATATCTATTTACTCTGTTATTGTCCGAATAGTGTTACATGTATGTTGTCTTGAAAACTTACGAATAAAGCGTCATTTGTTGTTATCTTCCGAATTGAATTTGATTTCACTCCCTTCATTTTTTCTGTTTGTCCATTGCAATTATTACCCTGAAAAATGTGATTAGTTATTACAAATATGTAGTAAAATTTTGTGAGGAGGCTATTGCTTCTAAGAAAAACATATAATTAATGATATATAAGAATATTTTAAGTTTATTGAAGCATATAATAATTAGTTTTTCAGAGTTAAAAACTTTAAAAGAATTTTTCTCAATTTGTACTTTTTAATACACTTAATGAATTTAACATGCTACCCTACCACAAATATTCCCCAATAGCTACCATTTACCCGTGTATATAATACATAATGTATGTAGCAGAATTAAGGATACAATTTGTAATAAAATGAATACTTTTCTTAACAAAATTAAAATTAGTGGATATCGGTTTTTTCTCTTTCCAAAACTAAATAAATTTTTGAAAATCGTTCTTTAAAGTTGTTTAAAATAGCTTTAACAATATTAAAAAATCATAGTTAAATACTAATACATAAAAAAAAAAGGTGCAAGGTTTTGAAAATTTCCAAAATACTTTTAAAAGATTTTAATTGTTAAAATTGTATAAAGAATGTATTCAAATTTTCACGCAAAATCCTTTTCTTTAATAGAAATGCTACTCGGCATGTGTTAAAACTTAATATTTTTAGATGCATAAATAAATTAAAATAAAGATTCAAGGGTACCGAATCCCCTTAGTTTTAAGAAAATATAGTTTATTCAAACTTGGCATAAAATAAACATTGTTGAAGACGTAGCAACAACTTTCAAGTGATGTGGGAATTGAATAACTTTTGTCCCTTATTTGAAATGGTTGATTTCATTCATCTATAAATACGTTTATTAGATCACTTTTTAGAGAATACTATTACATAAATATTTTTAGCTGTTTTTAGTTACACTGTTAGTTTGTATACAAAGATTAAGCTAAAAACTAGGATGATAAATTTTTCTTAGAAATAAACATGATGATACAGATATGAAATACAATTAGTGAAAAAGGAAGAATTCGCTTGGCAAAGAGACGAGAGATTTTATATAGTGCGACCCCATTAATAGAATATATTTCTTTTTTTTTCTGTCTCTTTTCAAAAACGTACATGAACTATTGAAATATTAGTTAATATTTGTTTAACGAATCGAATATAATACATATTTAATTATATTCGCTTTGTATTACTGAAATGTATATTTTTTTTTTCAAAATTTTTTCCTTCATTCATTTTTCTATTCATTTCATGATTCTAAAGATTTTAGCACTTTTCTATTTATAGTAAACAATCTTGAGGACGATAACAAAAATATGGAATCCTCAAGAGTTTTTTTAATTGTTGTAGAAAAAAACACAGTTGGGGAGGGAAGTATTTTTAATTCATTTCTGATATTATTTCAAAATACCGGATTTTTATAATTAAAATTACACTAGTCAGCTGCCTGTAGAACCTGTTTATCAGATTTTGATGAAATTTGGAGAATATATGCTATATGACCATGTGGAAATGAATTCTGCAATAAAATAAATTAGTACAATTTTTGACTACCAGGTGGCATTTATCGAATATTCCTTATGCAAATCCGTAAAGCCTCTGTATAAACTTGCAAGGATAGTAAGAGAATCATTCAGCGCGCTTTTGTCATCGTTAATCATGCTCTTACGAAAAAAAAGATCGAGCTTTACAGGTAAAACTGTTTTATCAGCACTGCAGCAACCACTTAGCTGCTCTGCGTGAATATCGTCGTTTAAGTGATCTGTGAAAAGGATCCATATCGAGGATTGGTTTGAGGAAGATGATTATGAAATTTGAAGAGACTGGAGATTTAGGTGTGCTGCCCTGAAGAGGACGGAAATCGGTTGGGACTGAAACTGTCGAAGAAGTCGCTACTGCTGTGGTTGAAAGAGTCTCCAGTTCCTTCTATTTTTCACTAAGTGGCCGATCAGTGCCCCGCGAGTTGGAGATTCCGTGTTCGACAGTACGAGAAACTCTGCGATCCATTTTCAAATGGTAGCCGTATAAGATCCACGTGATTCAAACGCTGAAACCAAGATCACAAAACACGACTTGAATTTTCTTGGCGATTTTTGGCGAGAATGAAAATTGATGATGCGTGGCCTTGGAAAATTCTATGATCAGATGAGGCACACTTTTATTTAGACGGAGCTGTGAATAGTCAAAATTGCCGCATATGGAGTATTTCACCTCCCAATGTCTTGCATCAACAACCACTGCATTCTGCTTGCGTGACTGCTTGGTATGGATTTACTGCTGAGTTATCCTCGAAACTTTTTTCTTTGAAATTCTTACTCCACAAGGTTCTAAAAGATGCTCTGTCACGAGTGCACGGCACAGTGAATTCCTTCAACAGCAGGTCAATTCTGCTTTACAAGAACAATAATAGTAGCAAACCACTATCTTTATTCAAGATGGAGCAACTCCTCACATTGAGGGCCAAGTCAAAGCACTGCTTAGTGCTAACTGGTCATAATCGTGTAATATCCAGACATTTGGATGCATGGCCTACTCGTTCACCCGACTTAAATCCTTGTTATATCTGGTTATGGGGATTTCTAAAAGACTATGTTCATAGGAGAGTAATTAAGACTTTACTTGATTTGAAAGGTAGCATTATACGCCTTGTGGCTGAAATCCCTCGTGAGTTGCTTCGCGCTACCATTGAAAACACTATAATGCGCTTTCAACACGTTATTGATGTCAATGGAGCACATACTGAGCATATTCTGCAACTGAATAAATTTTAACGTTTCTAACATATTTTTTGTCCTTCTTTGGGCACCACATTTCCTCCTAATGGTCAAAATTTGAACTATATTTTATTGCAGAAACTTTTTCCCATGGTCCATATAGGATATATTTCAAGTTTCATCAAAATACGATAAGCAGTACGGGTTCTACAGGCCTCTGAACAGTGTAACTTTAATTATAAAAACCCGGCAAAATTTATGCAGAATTATAGTATACAGTTATATATTTCGTTCTTATTTTTAGTCCCTAAACTCTAAAAAAAATGTGAAGGTTGCCAAAATGAAAAAAAAAAAAAAAAAAAAGCTAGTAATATCTAATAAAAAAAACTAGAGGCCAGCACGATTACTAAGCAAATTGAAATGCAAAATCAAAAACAAAATCCTAAAAGACGTAAAACATTTTTATAACGAAATTTAAAAATGCAAAGAACCAGAATATAGAAACGTCATCAATCAAACTATTCCATAACTTAATCTAGCAAGAAATTCTTTTAGGAATATAGATTTTTTTTTAGGAAGCATTTAAATAGTAAAATTTAAAAAAAAAATAAAAATAAATAAATTAAAAAAAAATAAAATAAATAAATTTAAAAATAAAAATTAATAAATTCAAAAAATAAAATAAAGAAATAAATTAAAAATTGAAATTAAGAGAAATTTGAAAATTAATAAAAAATTAAAAAAAAGAATAACAAAATAAAAAATGAAGGTCAATTTTTTTTTGAAAAATTAAAAATATAAACAAAATGAAAGAAAACCTTTAACAAAATTATTTAAAAAAATTAAGAATTATGACAAAATATACAATTAATCAATTTCATAGTTTTTATATTTAAATTCTCTTTAAAATGTTAACTATATAACCAGCTTTAGCACATATAAAAAAGAGATTATTTAAATTATTTGGAATATTAGAAGATTATTATGTTAACTAATTTCCGATTTCTAAGTAAAAATATATATATATGTATAAAATGTTTCTAAAGTATTTAAAATTTAATTATAATCAATGAAATTAACTTTCATTTATATGGGAACAATAATTATCTAGTTATAATCGTTTCTAATAATCATATTACTTTCAATTTTTAGATTAACATCTAAAAATACATTTCATATGATTTTAAATTAATTTTAATGAAATTTAAGTAAGGCCGCTAAAAAAGAATAATGTGTTTTAATTTTAAGGTTAGGATTAATTTGAAAAATTATAAAATCGTCAATATATTAAAAAAATGAAATTATTATTTTCTAAAAAATAATATTCATAAAAATGTAAATAAATATGAGCAAGACTATTACTAGCCGTACCATCTTAAGGTACACCTTAAATTTGTTTACGATTCTCCCATTATAACCAAAATAATTTTCCGTCAATATTAATTTATTTAAATTAATAAGAAATTTAAATTTCTCATAGAAATAGAACTAATAATTCTTAATTCTGTAACAATATCTAAAATAACTTTAATTAAATCTTCAATATTTTAAGTTATATACATTAATATTGTAAATCTCTTAATCATTTATACAATTAATAATTTCATGTAACTGTTTTTAATGATAACAGCCTTATCCAAAATATATATGGGTTTTTTTTGTAAATTTTTTTTTAACATTTTACCTGCTTTAGATATGTTAGTATTGAAATCATTAGTTACAGTTCTAAATTTAAAAGATAAGTATTTTACGAAATTTAGGAGTTAAAATTGTATGAGATAATGCAACTACATTAAATGTTTAACTTATTTTTTTTGTGTATAAAGCTTTAATTCTATTAGATATTTCACTATGACTTTATTAATTATAATAAAATCATTATTATTAATCAAATGTTTATTATTCATATTAGTATTAAGTTCCTTACAAATATCATAATTACCAGAGATCTTATCAATGTAAAACATAACGAGTCTAGTGTTTATTTACGTCGCACTAAAAGCAACACGAGGGCTAGTGGCGACGGACTTCGTAATTTTGAACCTCGGTCAAGTGACGAGGACTACACCTGAGCTGGCACTCCTTCTCTGAACTTCCACACCACGCTAATGGGAGAACTTTGGGCCCCGTCAGATTTACCGTGCATCAGCCCCTGCTACACGGTGGGTCTTTAGCAGCCAAGGATCGAGCCCGCGACCGAACGAAAATCGCCGGCCACGAATCCGAAACCATGACCACTAGGCTACCAGGGCCACATAAGAGATAACGAATTCATCTTGTAATTTTTTTATAGAATCTTTTGATTTAAAATCTTATTGCTATCTTCAACCTTGAAATTCAAATATTTAAACTCCACCATAGTATAAAACTTTTACTCTTTAAATATCTCAGCAGGTAAATTATTTTTGACAGCCAACTTTTTTTAAAATTGTCAATATCTTCACTGATTATTTTTTTAAAAAATAATTATTATTACCAGAACTTATAACTATTTATGAAACCTGTTCCTCTCTCATTCATAACTTCTCTAAGATTTTTTTCCTTAACAAAATATAAAACCATGTTGGCACTCTTTATTTATATCTCTTCTTTAAAATCTTAACAATTTCGAAGACAATTTCTCTGCAAAAACGCTTTTTTAATGAATCAATAGTATTAATAGGAATTAAAATTTAACGTTTATTAAATACTTTATTAAAATTTACATATTATCATAAATTATGAAAGTTGTTATAATTTATATTATTACAGTACTAAGAATATTGTTAAAATTTATATTATTATAAGATTTATATACATAAGTCTAATACTGTAATATTCTATTTTTCGATTATCATAATTATAGTCATCAATTTTATATTTATAAACTAAATAATTATAAGTATTCAAAACAATATATAGGCAAGTATTTTGAAATTTTTTTTATTAATTTTAAAAACGAAATCCCTAAGAATTTTTATTTCTCTTTTCTACAGATCAATAAGGAAATATTTATCACGTTTAATGTTGAAATCTTTATGAAATTTATTATTTAAGTTATCTATATTTTCTTCAATAACCAACATATCGAAATATTTTCTTTTCATTTTTAACTTTAATTTTTCTTTTATTCTTAATATTAATTGAAACACTGAGCATATTGTAATTACAATTCCCATAAAAATATTCTAGGTTGTTATCTAGTTGAAGAATTTGAAAAGTGTTTCTGTTAAAAATCATAACATTAAGACCATATGGGGAAAGTATTGTAAGCTTTAATATCATAATTTTCTAATCATAATCTTCTGTTATAATTAGGTAAAATCTTAATAATAGTTAACTCAATATTTTCAAATGTATATATAAAAAGTATCGAAATTCAGTTTAGTTAAAGTGTTTTACTATCCTAAAATTTATTAGAAAAATGCCTATGTTTATTAATACGCATATTAATAGTATCGCAAGTTTGTCTAGCATATTTAGATATATTCAAAAATTTTCCATTTCATTAAGTAAATACAATTATAGGTTTTTCAAAAAAAAAATTTGGATTTAAATTTGAATGTTCATTATCAATCAACTTACGTGTTTTACATCTCTTATTGTTGAAATATTGTAGTTTAATTTAATATTTTTAGTATTATAAAAGTAATCTATATTTAGAATTTTTTTAACCTTATTATAACAGTTATTATAATGTTGACAAATATTACTATATTCATTCTTAATACTGTATATACTATTCTAGAAGATCTTTTTTTTTACATTTCCAAAGAGTTTGTTTCCCATTAATTTTAACTTTAACACACACACACAGAGAGAGAGAGAAAGCGAGAGAGAAGTTTTTAAGCAAATTAATCATTAATTTAAGCGAAGTTCACCATGATCAGCGTAAATCACTTGTTATTACTATGCAAAAAATGATTGAAGTTTAGATTTTCAGATTCATTAATTATATTTAATTGTTCACATATAAATTTCAAAATGTTGTACCTCGCTAAAGGACGTAGAGAAATGTGTTTATCCTCGTGGAAGAGTTAGATTTAAAGCTTGATTCATCAATGACAACTAAGAGACTTAGTGACTTAATCGTTAAAGACATAGACCACGATGAGGAAATCAGTAAAAATTTGTTTACGAGTAAAACAGAGCATCAAAAAGCTAAAGAAAAAATGGATGAAAAATTGCACTTAGAAACTCTTGCTGAAACACATATAAAATAAGAATTTAAAGAAAAATTGCGTCTTGAAACTCTTGCCGAAACACAACAAAAACAAAAATTTGAAGAAAAACTACCCCTAGAAGCCTTTGTCGAAAAAGAGAGACAACGTCAAAGCCAGCACGTAACAGGTCAATTAAAAGTCCCCGGCTTGACACATAGATGGCGCTACTAGAATTAAATCTATATGTTTTTTAGTTAGCCCTAACCCTCAAAAGATGCTTGTATAAATTTGACAGCTGTCGGATCATTAGTTTGTGAATAATAGCATTTCGAGTGAAGCAACTTTTGTTATTCTGAAAAAAATGGATAAAAAGGAATTTCGCGTGTTGATAAAATATTGCTTTTTGAAGGGAAAAAATACAGTTGAAGCAAAAACTTGGCTTGATGCCGAGTTTCCGGATACTGCCCCAGGAAAATCAACCATCAAGGATTGGTATGCTAAGTTTAGACGTGGTGAAATGAACACCGAAGACGGTGAACGCAGTGGACGCCCAAAAGAGGTTGTTACCGAAGCAAACATTAAAAAAATCCACAAAATGATTTTGAATGACCGTAAATTGAAATTGAATGAAAAAGCAGACACTTTAAAGATATCAACTGAACGTGTACATCCTATCATTCACGAATATTTGGGTATGAGAAAGCTCTGTGCAAAGTGAGTGCCGCGTGAGCTCACTTTTGACCAAAAACAACGACAAGTTGATGATTCGGAGCAGTGTTTGAAGATTATCAAGCGTAATAAACTCGAGTTTTTGCGTCGATATGGGACAATGGATGAAGCATGACTCCATCATTTCACTCCGAAGTCCAATCGACAGTCATCCGAGTGGACTGCACACGATGAACCCGCTCTAAAGCGTTGGAAAACGCAACAGTCGGTTGGCAAGGTTATGACGTCTGTATTTTGAGATGCGCAGGGAATAATTTTCATTGACTACCTTGGACCATCAACAGCGACTTGGACCTTGGAAGGACCATCAACAGCGACTATTACATAGCGTTATTGGACCGTTTGAAGGATGAAATCGCCGAAAAACGGCCGCATTTGAAGAAAAAGGAAGTGCTGCTTCACGAAGACAATGCACCGTGTCACAAGTCAGTGAAAACGATGCTAAAAATCCATGAATTGGGCTTCGAATTGTTTCCTCATTCACCGTATTCTCCAGATCTGGCCCCCAGCGACTTTTTCCTGTTCTCAGATCTCAAAAGAATGCTCGCTGGGAAGAAAATTTCGTTGAATGAAGAGGTGATCGCCGAAACGAAGGCCTATTTTGAAGCAAAGGACAAATCGTACTACATAAATTGTATCGAAAAGTTGGAGGGTCGCTATAATCAGTGTATCACCCTTGAAGGGAATTATGTTGAAAAAAAAACTAATTTTGCCAAAAAAATGTGTTTTACTATGGTAGGACCGGGACTTTTCACTTGACCTGTTAATCGAATTGGAACGATTAAAATTCGAAAATCAACTCAAATTACACACAACGGTTTACGAAACCGATAACTTAAAATTACAAAGAAATATCTAAATTTCTACATAAATATGAAATTAAGGAAGATGTCACTTTATATGTAATCATATTCGTACGTCAAGTACAACGTTTAACTATTCGGAAAGAACATTGAGCTTCACATGTTTTTGGACTCTTGCCTTCCGAAATTTCTCACATCGCACGTGAACCAGAAGAAATAGCAAACAACTACGGCCACGCAAAAGAACAGCTTCTAAAAGGATTCAAATTAACGCTAAAAAGTTTCTCTAGTTACTAACAACGCAACAAAAAGTTTATAGCCAAACTTCGACCGATTTTTATCATGAACTTGCAACATATTTCGGCGGGTGGACATCAGGTTTAAAAATTGAATCTTTTGAAGAATTAAGAAAATTGATCATCTCATAACAGGTGAAGCATAGAGTTCCTACTGATTTCAAACAACATTTTCTAGACGAATGGATAACGATTAATTCGCCAGCCGAATTAGGAAAACAATTTGAAGAGTACGAAAACATCAGGAGAACACTAAATCGAAGCCAGTCAATACGAATTGTAGGGTCATGTAAGATTTCATAGCACCAGAAAATTTCGATAATTTTAATCACCACGAAAAGTTGAGCAGGACAGATCAAACGCAAAAGTTGCAGTGACGACAAGTTACAATTGGTATCACGATGCTCAGTCCTACAGTCACGGAAGTTATGAAGGAAATCTCGAGAACTCAAATCGATGGATCCAAAATCGAGTTCACAGAAGAGAAAGATATTCCAGTTCAAATGTTTCTAAACACGCTGAAACGAATTATTCCAGGTTTAGAAGATTCAGCGAAAGAGCCAAGTACAAGCCAGCCGAAGTGAACAACGAATTTTACGAGAGAAACAAGCAAGCATACGGCAACATTTGCCACTATCATTCAAGAAAGTCTAAGCACCAAGGAAATAAAGTTTGGAAACAAGAAAATTACTGCGCTTATCGACACCCGAAGTACCATCAGTCTACTTCGAGAAAATACCAACAGAAGAATCATCGATCCAACGAAAGAACAAAATTCTCTTAACAGGTATAAGTTATGCTCAAGTCACTACGATGGGATCTTTCGAACAAGAATTTCAGATGGAAGGGAAAAGTTATTCATTAACTTGGCATGTGGTGTCTATAACGAAACTGAAGAAAGATAGAGCTTCAAGAATGTGCATCGAATACCGAAAACTAAACCAGTAGCTAGTGAAAGGTAAATTTCTTTTACCTCTCGTCGAAGATGTTTTAGATATGCTACAAGAATAAAATGTTTACTCCACCTTACATTTACAAAAATGTTTTTTCCACGTCAACGATAATGAAAATTGCAGAAAATTCCCGTCTTTTATTGTTCCAGATGGACAGTTTGAGCTCAACAAAGTTCCTTTTGGGTTAAGCACGAGCCCAGGTGTTTATGAAAGGTTTGTCGACAAGCATTTTCAGAGACCTTACTCGTGGAAAGAATTTTAGTTAGTTGTATGGATGACCCTTTTTTTTTCCAGAAAATGATGAAAAGCAAGGACTCCAAAAACTTAAAAATTGTGTTCGAAGTTGCGAAAAAATATGGTCTGGAGAAAAAATTCAAGAAATGTTAGTTCCTAATGCAAAAAGTTGAATTGTTAGGTCCCATATTAGAGTACGGAATCATCAAGCCCATGGTCACAAAGACATTAGCAGTTGCAAGGTTTCCAGAGCCAACGACCGTAAAGAAAGTAGAAAGTGTTCTATGATTCCAAATTCTTAGGCCTCAAAATTCACCAAATTGAATCCTTGAAAAAGATATGTAGTAGAAAATATAGGTCGTCACGAAGGACCAAACTTTACAACCACATCTACTGACCTAATGAAACCTTTCTCTATCAATATCATTTAAAAATCAAATGTAGATAGATATTGTATGGTGAAAATCGTTCGATTTAACTTTATGCTATGTTATTTTCTGCTCATATATTACATATTATATTGTGTTATTTACATTTACTATATTAGCTTACTTACATTTTCATATTGCTTTACATTATTATTTCTTATTATTCCTACATGACAAAGTGTTTTAAAATTGATTACATATTTTGCTCTATGTACAATTTTGAAAATGATTAGAATTCATCTTTTCTGTCTAGTACTATTCGTTGTTTTGAGAAATATAATATATAATCAGTAAAGATTTGTAAATTTCAGTATAACTGGAGACCAGCTCTATTCGGAGAGGTTGAACTCTAGGATTTTCCAGCTAATTATCAATTTATTAATTGCATTTTCAAAAACATTGAGTAACTAGTTCTTCATATGCTCAATAGATGGCACCATGAACCGGCAGGCATCATGAGTTAGCTCATGCAGCGCTCTCTATTTTAGAACAAAATCGTGGAGCACATTTCGCTCGTCAGAGATCTTCCCTCTGAAGCGCTTGATCGTGGTTTCACACTTGATATGAACGGTAGAAAAGTCCTACTCTGAATGCCAGCACGTGTCCCAACATCTGTCGTCAAAATGCCGCGAATTCGAATTACTATCTATCTTCATGAGGAACTAGTTCCTTAATGATCAATTTATTAAGAGTAGCTTTTGTATATTCTTCATTCAAACCCTTCTAATAAAAGTAGTGAAACAATTTCAAGTTTTTTCATTGAACTAAGTAACATTAGAACTCGGTAATGAAATTACACCTCTAGACTCTGAGGCACCAGTGGACACTCTTTAAATATATATAGATACCACCTAAACACACACATTTATATATAATATCATGAAACTAAAAAACGGTAGGAATAAGTATATATTTAAAATTAATGTGTCACTGTTATTATTGCTTTGTAGGCTCTGAATTTTTTGGGTTATTTGTTTTAACTTAACATTGTTTTTATGAACTTCCAGATAGAAGAGATTACAAAATATTTTTAATCTCTGGAGTTGCATTTTATACCACATATTTTCAATCTATAAAATATTATTAATATATTGCTCATTTACATACTGAATGAAATGTATTTGCAATTATGTGTATAAATACTTACATCATGATACAATATTAATGGAACATATATTACAATGAATATTTTCTGTATTATGCCGTTTAGTTCATTCAAAACCTTGCTAAAAGTTATGCATAATAGGAAAACATATCAAAACCGATTCGAGCAAAATATGACAATATTATCTTTAAATATTATACATCAACTACACTATTATATTTCAACAATTCTGTTGTCAAATTTCTATTTATGACTGTCAGAAATATAACTACATGGCTTGGGGAATAATGTGGAATATATATGGCTTCAGAAGGAATTTTGATTTTAAGAATTTCGTTTTGCTTAGGGGAAATATGATACGCTCGGTTCAGTGTTCGAAATTGAACTCATTTTATTTGAAACCAGTTCTGATGGTGAAAAATGTTTTTTCAAATTTTCCATTTATAAGGACATAAAAATAAACACAACCCACAATATGATTATGGAATAACAAAAAATTCATACGATTGTTTTGCGCGAAGGCATGAAATTGCGATTGTTACATTTTTTTTAAACGCATTGCTAACAAGGGAGCGAATAAGATTTGATCGTTGTTGTTGTAGTACAACAAAAATAATATTGAACCACATATAAATCATTTATATCTGTTTTCCGATGGTTGCCCTGTACAAAACGAAAACAATTCGTTCTTGAAGTTAGCTTTGACTGAATCTAAAGGATTTGAAAAAGTTATCAGATTTTTCCCGTCAGAGGACGTTCATTTTTACCAAATGCCCATGATTTTGGAGTCATAAATAACCGTGCTGTAAGACACGATCATGTAAAAGTTCCAAAAGACTACATTGATTTGATCTCCAGTTCAACATTTACAGTCACAGAATTGGAAATTGAATATGTTCTGTGGTCTTAGAAATAGTGACCTATTTTGTATTAAAAAACATGTTTGTCAAAAGAATCATACGGAAAAAATATTCCAAACAACCAAAGGAACATATATATATATATATAAAGACTATGGGTCTAATGTAACGCGGCTTCATCCGTCGGGTCAAAAAAAAAAAAAAAAAAAAAAGAGGAGGGTGGGAGTGTAATGTTCCGAAAATTTATTAAGAACTATTTGTTTTTTAAATTATATATGTGCTTATTGTTATTAAAATATAAATTCATGCATAACACAAAACGTAAAGAAGCGAGAATTATTATTTCCATTTAAAGTGATCTTAATATATTAAATTTTCTTTCACCAATACTGCTCAGTACAATCAAACACGAACGTTTCTTCAGTTTAACGATATCATCTTCACTTTCAGAACCAATTTGCATCTTCTAACCTCTTTAAAAAATCTGTAATTTAGGATTATTTGCTGGTACTTGAGAGTTCATTATAAATTTCTTGGTATGGAGATAAACAACTTTTTACATCCTTTTTGAATTTTTCTTAAGACATTTCATTAAACATTAAAACATAAGGTCTGCTTTTAAGGAAAAAAATGTTCCAATATTTTTAGTTAAGCTATGACCTTTCTATAATTTTTTAGTATTAAGCAAAAATAAACCTTCGGTCTGTGAGCTCTAGACTGTAATTGCATTTTACAACAGATTGATATGATACGACGATATTGCATTTAATCCTTTTAGATATTCTGTTTATACATTTTCATGTAAAATCACTGTCACATCCTTTCACAGATGTATGACCAAGATGAATATAATTCAAGATTTATTTATTTACTCTTGTTTCGATGTATTCGTTTGAATTTTCGATTTCATTTTTTGACGAATTAGTGAAAAATATTTTTTTAGATAATTTTGTTTAGGTTCAACGCGATTCAATATTATATTGAATGTATAATATTGAATCGTGCGATATTATATTGAATCATATAATATAACACGCTTTAATATAATATATTCAATATATATAGATATTATATAGAGTTATATTATAATGAATGTCATATTAAATTGAGTTATATTATATTGAATGTCATATTAAATAGAGTTATATTATATTGAATGTCATACTTAATAGAGTTATATTATATTGAATCTCATATTAAATAGAATTATATTATATTGAATCGTGTGATATTATATTGAATCATATAATATATTCAATATATATAGATATTATATAGAGGTATATTATAATGAAAGTCATATTATATAGAGTTACATTACATTGAATGTCATATTATATAGAGTTATATTATATTTAATGCCATATTATATAGAGTTATATTATATTGA
>BMAW01099994.1:7996-21820 GCA_019974015.1 Nephila pilipes | reverse complement strand
GCCATATTATATAGAGTTATATTATATTGAATGTCATATTATATAGAATTATATTATATTGAATCGTGTCAAGTACATCAAAGCAAAATTTATCGGAAAAAAACAAAACGATTGCTAAACAAATGCAATCGTGTCAAGCACAGAATATGTCCTGTGACATCTACTATAGTCTAACTATTATTCCTTCCCATCGTTATTTAAGGCAAATTAGTTTTTAAATGTGTTAAACAAAATTAATGTTATCTAGTGCAGTCGAAGTGCAGTGTTGTACAAAGTCTTTCGCAATTTTCTTATCATGTTTAAGCGAAGACGGGTTTATAGGTTGCAATGTTACACGAGGGTTCCCATAATTTATCCTATCCTGTTAGACTGAAACCGTATTAAAAGATGCCGTGATGTAGAAGGGCAACTTGTATTTATATCGAGATCAGTTTGATAGCTCTCAACGGAAAAATTATAAAACGAAATATAGAAGACTTGTTAAAATCATATATTTTAAATTTTACTTCATGTTTCTTTATCGCAAGAATTTTTCAACTTCCTTATGGAAGTGTTTATTATTATTTGTTTTAATTCCATTGATACACATATCAAAGAAGGACTGTTGAAAAGATTTGTGTGCTCGTACTCCTCTATGATATTTGGTGTGTTTATTGGAAGGGATGGATACATTTTATAATATATCAGGTAAAATGAGAAGAGCCACGAACGTATGGGGGACAGAATGAGATGAAATGTATTTGGTAGATTGGAGGCAAGCCAATCACACAGTCAGGTGCTTACAGAGCTCGATGTAATCCCCAGTGTTGTCTGCAATATGTGAAAACTGTTTCAGGACACTGGAATCATAACGAAGAGAGCTGTACAAGGTCGACAAAATTCCACATTGACGAATGTGGATAGTTATTTGGAATCCTGTGCAACGTTGTTACACAGGACTGCTACAGCTATACAGCAGTATGGTGCTACTAGAACTCGAATTTCTCGATCTTTAGTTGCTCAAGGGCTTCATGAAAGAAGGCAGTATGCCAGAAGACTCGTTTGTTTGCTTCCCAGTCACTGCAGCACACAAAAAGCGTGTTTAGTATACTGCACACAACAAATGCTTTGGACCAGAATTCAGTGGCGCATGGTGCATTTGATAAATGAGCCGAGTGTCATCCTGGGCAGTGATTTTCGGCGTACCTGCATTTGGAAAGATCTGGGATGCGGTACCATACCTCCTTCACCAGGAAAAATTATCATTAGGTGGTGGAGATGTAATAGCTTACTCAACATTATGTTGTACGGTCGTACACTTCTGGATGCTTTTGACAAAATCTCTCTGACTGCTATGGTGTATAAAAGAGAACATTAGAGCCCTATATTTGCCTTTTCAGGGGTACAGTTGGGACTGGGATCATGTTAATGGATGACAGTTTTCGTCCACGTAAGAGCAGTTGGACGACGATTATTGAATGTTCGTCGAATGGATTGTCCAGCCAGATCTATACTTAATCTCATTGAGTACATCTGGGATACTCTTGGGCGAGTAAATGCATTTCGCCATCCCTTTCAAGACCCATTCAGGAGCTAAAAATGATTTTACCTCAAAAGTGAGATTGATTTCCCCACGGTCGTCTCAACTGACACATCTTCAGTATACCGTAACACTGTGTCATTTGTCTGGCTTTAAGAGGGACCATACCTCATATTCGACTCACTTTTTATTCGATATCACAACGTAAATGTTGGTTATCCCTGCACTACGAGCTTTACTCATAATCATGCGTACATAAAACAACTTTTGAATGGTACATTTCTTTCTCTGTTATAAATGTATATTCATACCAAATTTAACTAACATCTGCCTATTGGTTTTTCAGTTCTTCGACATAATACGCTAATTCTCTTAATTTTGCTTAAGTTTAAGTTATATATATATTAGGCAAAATTAAGAGAAGCTGGCACACACACACACACACACACACACACACACACACACAATTTTCGCTTTTGTAAGACCAGCATTTATGGTACAATGGTGTACTATTATAGCCATAGAAAAGATTTTATTTGTGAAAAGTATTACAATTTTGAGGTTATAGTTATGGCTTTCAATACTAAAAGATAGAAATCCGCAGTTTATATGCTTTTTATGGAATAAAAAATAAAGTGATTATTTCACCCTTAATGTTCATCATATCACCATCATCACATTTTCTGCCAATGTCTTAAACGAGAGCTATTCTAAGGGTTCAAGCTTATCACATATTGGCCTACATTATATGTAAAATGGGATAAGGTGCTATAATCTTCTGAATATAATTTGATCCAAACACTTATCAAAAGCATCATGAAGGATATATTTTAAAGTAGATAGCTATTTCAGGAAATTGTTAAAAAATGAAATTGAATCATCAACAAAATTTTTTCTCCATCAGCTATATTTAGAAAAGCTGAACTAAGACTTGCTTTGCTTCTTTTTAGTTAAGTATATTGAAAAAGTATATTTGACACCAATTTTGGAATCGCATTTCGTGTGAATTAGTAGACTGACGACTCGCTTGGCGAAAAATCCCTTTTTAAACGGATTTGTTGTAATTTTAACGTCTGAACTAACTATCGAAAGCTTTAATAACTTTTAGTTTACTTTCATACTTTATCAATTGAAAAAAAATAACTGAATATCAATTTTATTTTATTTCAACGCGAAATAACTTGCTATGATTCATTTTGTTGTTAAAGACGGCATCGTGTAAGTACATTAGATTGTTTGTATTTGAAGGATGAATACAGAAAATAAAAGTTTTGAAGCAAAAATCTATATTAATAAACTTGAGAAGCCATTCTTGCCATTCTCAAAGGCTTAATAATCTACTCTATATTAATAATCAGGAGAATTCTACTCTTATTTTTCTCCTTCCACTTGTTCTGATATGCCGCAACCTAATTAGTTAATAGCTTAAGATACCCCAAACTCTCCTCCTATATGCCCCAATGGCATGAAAGTAACTGTAATAACTTTAATTAGAATTATTTTGCACATACTTTTTAATGTAATTTCTAAATTTTCTAATGTAAATTTTAATACCTGCCTTTTAACTTTTTAATTTAATACAATAAACAGTTCTGTGCAAGTAAAGCTGAAGCAAAGCTCAATGAGTAAAGGACTTTTTGTTTCTTTTATAATACAACTTAGAAAGCAAATACATTTTTAGCTATCAAGTCCTATAATCACAATTCAATAATTTAATTCTTAATAACTTACAGCAACATAAATGAGAGGTTGTATTATTAGATCTGTCATACACATTCTAAGATACATTTTGAAAATCTTCAAGTATTTATAAAATTTATAAAGTTTAAAATTCTCTTTTCAAGTCTCATCCTTTACATTAAGTAACTAATCGATACTAAAGGCCTTATTACTTCGATACACAATTAGTCAATGCCGATAATAACAGTAACCGGCTTCATAGAATTATAAATTATTTATCGGAGAGTTAGAGATGAAGGAATTATCTGGCGAAATCGAATACTAACTAGAAATATGGGAATATTATTGTTGTTCAATAAATTTACCAGAACCGTAAACTCTTTGACGTTGACGTACTTCTATGCGCGCATGGGACGTGGAGAGTCTCTAACTCGAATTATGGAATTTGCGATGTTCTTTGAGAGAAATTATAATTTTTAATATGCTGTACTATGTGTTCTGAGATGTGGAATTACTATTTGCTGATGCTCGGTAGATGATGCATTCCCATTGGCTATTACGGATGAGGTTGAAAGTGGGATTTGAAAGCTTGCTCGAAAGTGGAACTTGTGAGTGGCGAGAGGAATTATTGCTATTGGTTGGAGGGGAGTGACTCTTTTGACTGCGATTGGCTGCAAGAAGAGCTACTTAAAAAGATTTAAGTGAAGTGGGAGCAGCATGTCTGATTTGGATTTGCATGATCAGTTCCTGAATAGAAAGAGATTAATTAAAAAAAAATTTGATGAAGAAAAATTAAAAGTAGTTTTATTTTGATTAAAAGAAGGATATTAAGGATGTTCATAAAAGTATAATTATGTTTACTTGAATCTTTTAATATTATGATTGATTGAATTCTTTTCTTTATTTTTCATGATGATATTTTCAATATAATAAAAGAATTTTAAAAGTTAAATGAATTTTTTTTAACTGACTTACGGAAAATAGCTAAATTTAGTGCTCTAAGGACGCGTATGTGCTATTTTTCTTTAACTATTATTCTTATGAATGAATTTGCGCATTTTCAATAATATGTATATTGGTTTCAACATCGTAATGAAAAACATAAGTAATAAATGTGCACCTAATAGAGCTGTAAATAAACACTTTGTTTTCTAATTTCATTGTACAGTTCTGCTTAATTAGGGGTAAACGTTATGTGATAATCTTCGAAATTTAATAGAATGTTCTCATTTGGAATTGTTTGGAAGCTTAAAAAGGAAAATTCCGTATTACGGATTTCTCCTGCGTTTTAGTGGTGGCTCATATTTATGAATTCTGAGGTCCATAACTCTGTGTAATTGTAGTATTACAACTCATCTAAAAGAAAGGCACACGATTGATAAAGTAAAGAGAATATTCTCTTAAACACAATATTAAGTTAAATGAAAGAGTTCAATTGTAAAATTTATGAGTTTTCCTATTATTTTTGTTGGTTCAGTTAGAATGATTTAACTGTGTGTTCTACACATCATTTATATATATTCCAGGTTCTACTTCTACCATGCCAAAGGTTTGGGATTGAAAGGGAGACTCTCTCAGGTAGTCGTTGAATGTTTTTTTTTAACGCCGAGAGTATTTTTTGTCTGCTACTTTCGCTTTTGTGTTACGATACTTTGCTTCTGTGTATCCCAAATTCTAATTGTCGCCTTGTAAATGTTTCCTCGTTGTCAATGAAGTGATTTTGTCAAATTTTTGAATTTGTCCTTTATTCGGTTCAATCAGATTACGTCTACTTGAAAAAATGCAGCTTCCCTAAAAAAATAAACTCATTTTTCTTTTTTTAAGACGTCTCAATAAATTTAAAGAACATCACTTCGGGTTTGAAAAGAAGATGAAAGTTGCCATCATAGTCTAGTGTCAACATCCTTCAACGGTCGACGACCTAACCGACTAGTCACTCATTGGAACTAGTGCGTGGAAAGAATGGGAACTATTGTGAAAAGTGAATGATGTTTTATATAAGGAAAACATGTTGTTCTTATGCATCAAAAATTGTGAAAATCGGGTAGTAAACAAAAAAATTACAGTCGTAGAAGTAATAAATTTCAATAAAGGTTCGTAAGTGTTGTTCAAGAGAAAACTTATACAGAGAAAATCCCACGCATGAATTAAAATAACAATTATGCAACATCATACTGATAACAAATCGTTAATAGATACACTATAGTGCCCGTCTTTCAATACATACAGTTTCTAAATATCAGTCTTTAAGCCCCTTTTTGTAAAACTTGTAAACACGTGTGTTTCAAATCGAGTATATTCAATAAGAATTTACTATAGTTATTCTCTGATCTCTCTTTTCAACCGAAGGAGGAAAAAATGCTACAAGGTTATTATTATGCAAGCAAGCCGACAAAATGAAGTTAATAAAATAGACACGTACAAGTAAATAAATAAATAAAAATAATGTAATAATATAAATAAATTGAAATAAAGTAAATAAATAAATAAAAATGAAAAGAAATAAAGTAAACATATAAATAAAATAAAATGAAATAAAGTAAATAAATAAAAACGAGATAAAATAAATGAATCAAATTTTGAAAGAAAATCTTAAGCCTTAAACATTTTTAAAATTTTCATTCATTCCATTTCAATTTGCTAATAAGCAAATTTTAATTTTTAGAAAAATTGCTATACGGCTATTGTGCTTGAGCTCCTCCAAATTAAATTAATGATACAGACAAATGAAAAACAAAAATAATTAATGAATTAAATTTTAAACAAATTTTAAACTATATAATTTTTGAAACACAAAGCTTCAATATCCATTCAAGCTACACATAATTCTTTTCAGAAATATACTTCTGGGATTTCTCCCCACTGAACATAACCACTCACCCAGATAAAAAAAAAATCCAAACATTTTTTGGACCTTTAAAATCATTAGAGAACTTTAATTAGCTTTTTGGAACTTCACAGAAGTTTCCAAACATAGAGATAAAAGAAGTTTACCTCTATCCACGTTGCAGAAAGAGCTTATTTAAATAGAACCAACAAAATCAAACAAGAAAATTTATCAAACTTAACGAATCGATTGATCAAGGAAATCTAAGGGAGAATTCTGGATAGGCATCTGTGATTCTTTTCTTTTTAGATTTTTCCGATATAAAAAGTTTAGAGACTACTTTAAATCTTTTTTAAGAGAAAAGTTTTTATATTCCTCTTAATGACTCATTAAATAGAATTATTTATTCATGAATGAAAGAATTTCATTCATAAATGACTTTTCATTCATGAATCAGTATTCATTTAAATGATTGTTTTCAATCGTATGTATTTAAAAAAGATTAAACTAAATTTTAAAGTAGATGAAAGTTCAATGGTACTCAATGGAAAATTAAAGTTGCATGGAAAGTACAGTTATCTGGGTTTTTTTTTCTCAATATTTACATTACTAAAAATAATTTTTTGCAAGGGACTATGAAATGAGTAAATGCCGGGAGAAGGAATTCATTTTTTTTTTATCTTTTTGTTAATAACACATTAAATATAACTACGAGTATTCCGTTATTCTAGAATGAAAATTCGCTTCTTTCAATTCATTTTATTTAAAAAGACAAAATTATGTCCTAAAATAGATGTAAGTTCGAAGGAATTCAATGAAAATTGGAGGTTGGTTGGGAAATCCAGTTTATCTGCAGTAATTTCTTTTATATTTACATAATGCGAAATAGTTTGCTATCAGTAGCTATGAAATGAGTAAATGCGTAATGAAGGAATTAAATTTCTTATCTTTATGTTACTGATACATTTAAAGAAACTATTCCTCAATTTAAGAATGAATATTCGTTTAAATGATTATTTTTTTCAGTCATTTTTATTTTAAAAGATAAATTTATATTCTAAAATTGAAGCAAATTCAATGGAATTCAATGAAAATTTAAGATTGTTTCGGAAATGAATATTTAATAATAGTAATTATATATATAATAGTAATAATAATAGTAAGAATAGTAATAATATGAATTATAATATCATATATTAGGTCTACCGGAAAGATTTGACCTTTAGTAAAGTGGAAAAAGATAATACATTTTTTATATCTTTAATAATATTTATTATAAAATATTTTCCGTTGTTGCTTATGACTTCTTGGCAGCGAGACGGTAATTTGTAAATGCAATTTTTTCAAATTGCCATGTTTTTGGAGATGCATAATTCAAGTAGAGCTTGGTTGACATCTGCTTCAGTTTTGAGTATTTTCCTTCCTAAATGTTTACAGGGAGAGAAACAGGTGATAATCGGATAGTGCAAGGTCTAGGAAATAGGGTAGATGCAGCAGGATTTCCCGGACTAGTTCTACGATTTTCCTACAAGTATCTAAAGCAGCATGTGGTCTGGCTTTATCATGAAATATTTTGCGATTCCTAATGGACATCTTTTCTATGAGTGCTTTGTGGAAATCATTCATTTGCTGAAACTATCTCTCCGAATTGAGATTTTATTCAAGTTTTAAAAGCTCTAAATATATTGGTCCTTGGATTCTCCACCATTTCATAGTAAGCTCTTTTGCTTAGGGTGTTTTCATAAGTAATCCATTTTTCAACACCAGCTGTCATTAGGTTCAAGGAAGGCCCGTTTTTGTTCCAAACAAGCAGAAATGTACATATAATGAATATATTAAGCCAATTTTTTCCACTTAACTCGCGAGGCACCCATTTGGAAAATTTATAAACTAATCCTAGTAGATGGGAATTATATTGTACTACATAAAAGTTATTAAATATATGAAAAATATATCATTTTTTCACTTCACAAATGGACAGAAACTATTGATAGACTTAATATATTGAAAAAGAGTTATTAGAACCATTCTGAAGTTATTACAATCAATAAGATTATTGGTTGCATTTATTAATGACGCACTGGAAGCAATACGAGGGCTGTTGGCAAAGGACCTCGTAATATTGAACTTCTATAAAGTGACGAGGACGACACCTGAGCTGGCATCTCCCTCCCCTAACATCCACACGCCAATGGGAGGACTTTAAGCCACGCGTGCATCAGATCCGGCTACACGGCGGGTCTTTTAGAGGTATCAAGACTCGAACCTACGACTCGACGAAAACCACCGTCCTAGAATCTACTACATTCGGCTACGCAATCGATCAGAAGAATTATTAAAAAATACCAATGCTAGTGATATATAAGAAATACAAGAAAAACTAATTTTTCAATTGAGGATTAGTGGAAGTAAATAACTCAGATGAAGAGAAAGGTTATGAGATAAAATTGCAAAAGCATTAACAAAGATTATATCACCCTTTGTTATTGTCCCCTGCGGATCCATCAGACCATCGCGCTTTCACTAAAAGGTCAAAAGTTCACCTGGTGTGTGATATTGAGTAGAATTATTTCTTTGCTCTTCTAACGACGAGAAAATGGAAGGCAAGAAAGTGTTGAAATGTGGCAGAAAGGAATGCCAGAAAAGTCACGTCAAACATTGACACAATAGCGACAAAAACCCCTCTATTGCACAAAAGAATTCCGGAACGAAGATTCAATTTTTTTTTCAAAAAAAAAAAAAAAAAAAAAAAACACGTCGAATAAGACTGAAAGATTAATAAAAAAAAGATATATAAAAAGCGATGAAGTAAAAACATGAGGATACATTGTTTTTCCCCAAGAAGGAAAAGACAACCAAACTAAATATTTTTTAATAATATTTTTCGCTAGAACGAAGAAATTGCTCCCAACGAATCTTTGTTTCAGGTGGTTGAATATATTTGCATAAATCGAGAGAAGTTTTGATTTAGCAAAATCATGATTCTCTGCCTTTTACATTTTTAAAAAAAATTGTACCGTACATTGTTTTCTCAAGATATTTAGAAGGAGAGAGAATTGAAATTTCTTGGTTTTTCGCACAAATTCACGAAGTACAAGCTTGATTTTTTATGAGCAAATGCATACGGAAAACTTTTTGTTAGCTTTTGGATAGAAGTACTTTTTGTGTCTTAGAATAATATAAGAGTGTGTGTTAAAAAATGGACGGAGTAAAAATTAAAATTCAGGTTTTAAAATGTGGTAAGCAAAATAAGCTTATATCCCCTCTCTTTGATTACAATATGAAAGATTTAGAAACGTTGCAACTATACTTGCTTAAATACCTTTCAATCACTGAATTCACAAAATAAATTTTCCATTTATAATATGCTTAGATTTTTTTTATAATGAAATGCTAGCTTTATTCATCGACTTAACGTACAATAAGTTGCCACGGTGGTGTTGTGTTTAGGCATGACTGACTGGAAACACTGCTGTTGTAAGTTGGACTCCCGGTGGCTTCGGCTGAGGTAGCATGTCATGGGTCAACTCGGTCCTTTATCCTTTCGGGGTCTTTAAACGAGTACCAACTGCGCTTGGTAAGTTAACTAGGGGTGCAGCGTCGAGCTCGTCCTTCAGGCTGGACAACAGCTTAAAATTAGCGCCACAGGCCTAAACGTTACAGAAACAGAAAAAGAAAAAATTCAAAAAAAAAAAGCCTAAAGGCTACAGAAACTAAAATTCTATTCTTATCCTTGGAGATGGACATCCTTTGAATGACCCATTAGGCCCGGGTAGACTTTAATTGCGTACACTACAGATATTTTTCACAAAACATCCTTTTTTTTTATAAACACCGTTTTCTTATCGAAAATGAGATTCTGTTCTTTTTTGATATTAATTTAAAAGATTGGTTTGGTAAGAAAATCAAATATTTCCATTATAACACGATAGCTATAAACTATTTTGAAAGATTTGATAAATTTTGATGTAATGTTAACTTCCGAGACAATCCCTAAGTAGGTACTCTTCTCTTCTAACTTCCACATCATACCCCATGAGGGCTGCTATACTCAGTTGGAGTTAACGACTAAACTGTCCATTATCTCATACGGTAGTCTGGAGTGGAACTTGGGTGAGTGAGTGAATGTAAAGGTATTGGCGAAAGAGCCAAATGAGGCTATGTTGCGCCAAACAAGATTTTACTGTAGTCCAGACGTGAAAAAATTGAACCCTCCACCCCAAAAAAATTATTGACAAGAAGAAGGGTCGAAAATGGAGAAGCATCGCTAGGGTAACCCGAGGGTGCGTCACCTGTAGGAGTGGAACTTGAAATGGAAGCCATGATTCGATTCAATTGTCGCTGGTCATGAACTTGCGATCACGACCGCTAGACTACTTTGGTTTTATGAATGTGGCTGAGTTAAAATTCTATATAAAAGCTTCTCTTGACGTCCCGAAGGCCAACATTTTATCGCTGATATTCTCTCGTATATCCTTTTAGAATTCCCATTGCAATTCAATTACAGATTAAATATCTGAATCTGTTAATTTTATTTCAGATTCTACATTATATTAAACTTAAATGGAATTCTTATCCCTTCGTTGTCGCTGTCGATTGAGGGAAAATATTCTTTAAGTGTAGTTTACAGGACCAGCAAATGTTCCTTAACAGCAGCTATAATCTCATCCAGCAATGAAACTCACATTACACTCAATCTGAAATTCTTTTAGTTTTATCAAAGCTTTGTCATTATAAGTTTCCGCATGACGTGATCGCAAATAGAATTTTTTTGTAACATCTACAGTCTTCCTTGCATTTTAAAAACAGCATAAGAATGTTATTTTGTAAGGTCAGATTATTCAAAATAAATAAATAAATATCACAAAGATTTATCGTATCACATTGTGAGATGTGATATCACGAAGCGAAGGCGGGGCGATCTGGTAGTTGTTTTTCCTTTCCCGAAACCAGGTCGCAATCTTCCAATAGAGAAAGTTTATTTTATCACACAATGTGCCCCATATCACCATAATTTCTTCTTCAATACAGTCCGAAATGTTCCTTATTGCTGAAATGACGTAATAGTTTTTAACTTTATGTGTTAAAAGAGAAAAAATTATTATTTATTTAATATTTCGAAATATTATGGGGTTGCACATTTAACAAGTATATAACATATGAACAATCAAACTTTGTATATAATTATTGAATACCTTTCTATATGAGAAATAGTTCCAATTTTGGGTCTCAAAACATTTTGTTCTATGCTATTAAGAGAAGACAACGTTTTAATAACACAACCTTAATAGCAATAAAGAGAATCTGAAGATTAATAATAATAATATTGCATACAGTTATTTTTATTGTCCTTTTCCTTTAAAACCATCTTGAAGCGGAAAATATTTTTTAATTGTATTCAGAACTCTTCTGTATAATTTTTGTGTTTTTATTCTATTATTAAAGAATTTATGAATTTTTAAGTAAAAGTTTGATCAACTCATATTTTTTTTTATTGGAGAATTTTTTGGAGTTGAAAAATTTCGTAATATATTCGTCTTAAAAGAAAGCAATACACAGTTTTTGACAAATCACCGATTTTTAATTGAATTCATAGTTGGGAGTAATTTATTAATGGATTAATTATTAATTATTAAAATAATTCTTTAATAATTTTTCGGTTATTCGCTAATTAGTTCATTGAGTAATTAATTAAAGGACTCATTAATTGAATAATAAATTAATTGATTCATTAATGAAATATTAATTAATGGATTCTTCAGTGGCATAATGGCTTAAGGAATTCATTTATAATGATTACAATTATTCATTACTATTCAACAGTTCGCTAACTTATTATCTGAGTAATTAATGAATCACTAATAAAATCATTAATAGATTTATTAACGGAATATTTTAATTAATGGAATTATAAATGAAATAACAAACTAATGGACTTATTAATGAGATAATTCATTATTTTACTTTTATAAATGAAATAATTCTTTAGTGGATTTCGAAATAGGATGAAGATATTTCTTTGTTTAGTGGAATTAAATCTTAGTGGCTACTGCGACGTTAGAACAAAATAAAATTATTGCTTTTTAATAGATCATGATCTTGATGATAACTTTGAAATTCTTATTGATTAGAAAATATTGCCATATATTCATCAATTATATGGCGTATTTCCGGAAGAAGGTAAACCAGACGTGTGGATTTCTCAATTGAGAGGATATCGGCTTTCTCATTAACATCCTTAATAATAACAAACTAAAAAAAAAATAATTCAATTTACTGTATTATTAATCAATACAAGCATTTCTACTCTCATATAAAAGCAATTTTGTAACATAATATTAGCATATATGTCATATTTAAGTTATTTCTGTGGTAAGAGCTTCCTTATAGTAAAAATTTAAAACTTTTATATGTGTTAATTATTCGAGTTCCATCAGATTTGTTAGATGTTCACTAAGTAGGTATATTTTAATTTTATCTAACAGCATAGCTGAAACAACAAAACGTTACATATTTATTCTCCCTTAGTTTTTAAATAGATAAATATTTTTTTTGTTTACAAAATAAGTTAAGAAATGTTTATAATATTTGAAAGAATAACTTAGTGATTTAATTCTGTGTGTAGAAATTGAATACCGATATGAAAAAAGAGTAACATACTTACATTTTTGATAAAGGAATATAAAAGTATTAAATCTAATTGTAAAATTTGAGAATAGGAAGCATTAAGAGAGATCGTTATTTATAACATATCATCTTACTAATTTGTAATACTCTTATGGTTCTCAGCTTATAAATTCTTTTATTTGCTGAGTTTAAATACATTATCTATTTGAACTTTTCTTTGCAAACGGAGTGTGAATACAATAAAATCTCATTAATTGGAGTTATACCGGACCAGAATATCGAAAGACCAGATTAACCGAAAAAAAAAGGGGGGGGGTAAAATAAAACAAAACATCCTGTCAGAAAAAATAATCTTTGTGTTGAACTACTGCGTAACAATCATATTTAGAAATAATAATGAGCTCTATTTTGTGTACAATAAAAGCTCGCTTAAAGCTGTCTTATTGCGTTTCCACTTAGACAATGTGGTATCGTTCACTATTTGTCCCTGATGCTGACGAATTGAAATTTTTAAAAAATATATAAAGGTCCCTCCTTTATATATATATATATATATATTCATAGATGTTGGAAGATTTCAACAAACAGAATTTTTTTTTCAAAACACGATGAAACAAATAAGTGTTCTTATGGAAATGTATATATATATACATATATATAATGATTTAACTTTAATTTAATAATTTCTCTCAATAATAGTGTTTAGTTTCCTAATTTTTCCCATTCTCTAATTCAAAAGTAAAGAGTTCATTCTTATTTCCTGATTCATTTCGTAAAATTTGATTAATACGTTTTCTCATAATGGTATGTCTACCAGAACTAATCCCTACTAGACTTCCTATTTTCAGCTAACGTCTCTAAGAATCCCTACAATTAGACCATGTGAATACCATGGGTCTGTCATGTGACTGAAAAAATATCCCTTGAAGATCCCTACTATAAAATTCAATGCACGGCGAAAAAGTGTTCACACTTTTGGCGCTCTCATCTGTTTCTCTCTTCAGATGTTCATATGGTGTTTTCTCGTTGGCCCCAGGGTTGACGTAGTATTGCATCATCATCAATACTGCTGTTGCCTCTCTCTCAACAAGCAAAACCTGGAAATAAAATCTTATTTGGAAACTTGTGGACTTCATATATATATATATATATATATATATATATATATATA
>BMAW01099984.1:0-17518 GCA_019974015.1 Nephila pilipes | reverse complement strand
CGAAAAAGCGAAGAATGCTTTGCCTCAAGGCCCCAGGTTTGGGACCGGGTTTGTGTCTGGTTGTTCATTTTTGGAAGATGTATGTTCTTATATGTAATACGTTCATATGTATGTATATCTGGTATTCTTATGTAACTAATAATATGTATGTAATAATAATAATATATGTGGCATATGTGTATGTAGCAACCAGCAATAGCCAATAATAATAATTCTTATGTATCAATATGTATGTGTATCTGGCAATAATAATATAACCAATATAATAATAATAATAATAATAATAATAATAATAATAATAATTCTTTATGTATGTATGTGTTCTTGCTCAACCAATGTGTAATACATGTATGTATGTTCTTGTAATAACCAACAACCAATATGTATGTAGCTGTATTAACAATATGTTCTTTAACTCAACAATAATATGTAATATGTATGTATGTTCAACTTTATGTAATAATATGTAATATGTGTATTCTTAATAATAACCAATAATATTATGTGTAATTTATTTTGTATGTATAATAATAATGTAATAACTGTATATATGTTCTTTATATGTATGTATGTGTTCTTGTAGCATATATGTATGTATGTTCCTTAGCCAACATATAGCCAATTTCTTGTATGTATGTAATATGTTCTTTATGTATATGTTCTTGTGTATATGTATATGTTCTTGCTCAGCCATGTATATGTATGTTCTTATATATGTATATATGTTCTTGCATGTATGTAATATGTATATGTTCTTATATGTATATGTTCATATATGTATGTATATGTTCTTGTAACATATATGTATGTATTCTTGTATGTATATGTTCTTGTAATATATATGTTGTATATGTGTTCTTGTATATATATGTTCTTATGTATATGGTGTATGCACATATATGAGTAGCCATGTATTATACCATTGTGTGTGTGTGCTGGAGCTTATAAAAGAGATAATAATATTCATATGTTTAAACGCATTGATACAGGGTTAATGAAACTGTTAGGTAATAGGATTGATAGAAATTAAGGCTTTGGTTTTGGTTTTCCTATGTTTTTACTAATTAAAAATTTCAATATAAACTCCCCTTTCTTTATCCTACAAATCTCCATGCAAATCTTCATTGTTGTTTGAAAAAAGTACTGAAATTTTCTGTCAGTTCATGGGACTCTTGCAACTTTCTTCTTCTTAGCTTCAAAAAAAACTCCAAACCTTGTAAATTTTAATAAAAGATTCCCTTAGAATGTATTAAAGTAACGCAGCTCAAGATCCGTTGAATAAGTTGAATAATTATGCTCTGGGATGCTTTTCTTAGTTAATGTCTCTTGACATAAAATGCAGGGAAAGTTATTTCCACAATTCGCTTTGTTTATTTCTTATTCTTTCACGGAGTTTGTAAGATTATAAAGTAATACTGATTATTAGTTTGAACTTTGGGATCTAGATGCATGATCTCAAAATATGGGAATAAAACAGTCAATTGTTTTTGAATATGGCTCTTTCAATGCATGGTTGGCCCTTCCTTTCATAAGTAAAAATGCACGTTTCATAGCAAGTTATTATTTACAATAAATTTTGGATCATTTTAAGGGCATTTTTTGGTTTTGAGTAAAAGCATTTTTTTGTGAACTTCTTGTTTTAATAAACGTGAGAATTTTAATCACCAAGTTTAGTAGACATTTTTAAAATTTAAGTAGTGAATCATCGAAGAGACGTAATTACCAGGAGGCCTTCATAGTTCCATACTTTGGTCTTAGAACAATTGCAGGTAGTTTTTCAAACCCCAATCCTTCCCTATTTAACAAACACTGCACCTCATGCGCAAAACCAAAGGTGGTCACTGTCATTTTGCAAAAGTATAATTTAATCATATATAAGAGAAAAAATACCAGAATGGTAATGCAAAATATATGTATCAAGTTCAGTCATAGGTCTGTTTCTAGCAGGAGTAGTTGGGCATAGCACGATTTTAATGATTAAGCGGGATGACGCTATTTGTATTATATGATAACAAATTGTCAATTTTATGAATAATTTAATATACATATACTTATCTACTTTCAGGGATTTTCCAGCCCAATGAATTTATTTAGAAAACTTCGACCGGAATAACATTATTTAAGTATATGACTTTGATAACGAACACTAATCAGAATATTTTCGCATATGTGTAAAATTTTTTTGAAGGTAACACTTTATGAAGGTAAATGTAATTTTATTGTTCTTACGTCTTAAGTCTCATCGATCATTACGATTAATCATCGACATTTTCATGAATACCTTTAGGTGGCATTTGTAAATTCTTTCATCTGTTCGTGTGAGGATCAATAAAATGGTATCGCCGAAGTTTTTTAAGAAAAAATTCGCCACATTTTTTACATATAAATATTTGTTTTAATGAACATTACAGAAACTTGGATGTAAATTCGGCAGACGTTCGGTGCGCATCTGTAGGTTTTAAAGGCTGTAGAGATATATGATTCATTTTGAGTATATATTCTCAACTTCCATTGTATTATGAAAGAACGCTATCTCATGTTCGTTTTTGGTACAATAATATCTATCTATTGCGTCACCATTATGCATGAAATGAGTAAAACTACACATTTTGTTTTCTTGGGTACTACTTAACAGATACACACACACACACATATATATATATATATATATATATCTGTTATTCAAAACTATTGAAAATTATCTATTTAAAAAAGCTGAAGAAACAGAAAGTTGTGTATTTCGGCTTTTTGTTTCTTTCGAAATTCCTACAATTGTCAGTTAGCTTCGATAAAAGTTCATTGCAAGTTAACTATTTATTTTATTCATTGTCAGTTCTAGCAGTTCAAACAAATGGACATACGTATAGCTATAAAATGTTCTAAAATATGCTAATATAAAGGAATTTGGTCTATATTTTCAGTTTCCTGAAGTCGTATGCTAACAAAGAAACATAAACCATGAAATAAATATTAGGAATCGCACAGTACAATGAAATTCTAAGCAAACACAAACGCACATATAAGAAATGTATTCCTTTGTTATATTAATTGTTGTTTCATCACACAAACTTGGGATCTTCAAAAGCAAGTAAAACTCTACTTAAATACGAAATTTCTCTTAATATTCAAATGTAGTAGTAAATAAGTATTTTTTACTTTTAATTTGCACGATATCATATTATATCAAACAGTTCTAAGAAAATAAATAATTTTTATTTATCATTTAATCTATACCACGTCAAATATTAATTAAATATGTTAGCTTAACTTCATAAATATATACTTCCAGATCTGAGAAATTATTGTACCTAAAGGTGTTTCAACTTTCGCTAAAAATAACTAATTTGTATTGATCAGTACAACAGAAATTGGCATTTTCCACAGTCGTACATATAAACGAAAAATTATAAGAAAATATTAGAGAGAGTTTATTTACATACCTTTATAATATATTGCAGTTTTGTCAACAATACTAATATTGTCGTTTTCTTATTTGACACAATTCTTATTTGAGTTACAATTCTATAATTTATGTCATTCGGAATTAATTGTGCAGAATAAAATGGTACCTTTTGATCACTTTTTTAAACGTACCCAATTTTTAGATCTTTTTTTTAATCGCTATTTTTTAAAAAAAGTAAAATAATTGTTGTCTTAGTTTTTGAGAATTATCTTTCAGTGAATCATTTTAATATATATTTTTGTTATCATATATTTTAGTTTAGGAGGTAGAAATTTATTGTAAATAATTACAAGACGCTAAATATGTCACCGATAAAATTCCATTTTTCTTTTTTACAGACACTGATTATTGTTTTTTAAGAATTGTGTGGTTATTAAACGTTGAAAGCAGCTTGTTGTACAATCGAAAATATTGATTTTATTGCACATAAGATCTTAAATATACATTGTGAAACTTAATTCCAAGTGATTATTCAAAGTGATGAACATCCTTTTATATGAATAAACGTATCATTCTAAGAAATTTAGTTTACTCAAGCAGAAACTTAAAGAAAGCGTTCAATATATTAAAAGGTCCAAGTCAATTTCTAAATTTAATTACATTTCATGAAAGTTGCACATTAAAAAAAAATCATTCTTTTCTATTAATTGTTAGAATATGATAAAAGTGATGTGTATAACTGACTAGTAATCTAAAAGTGAATGTTAACTAAAGTTGTTGCATAATTCCCTCGCCATTGAAGCGTCATTCTGCCAGATGGCACTGCTTGTGCGCGATGAGCTCAAAAAGGACGTTGCTTGTAAGTGAAGAGCGCAGTGGTTGACAAGAAGCCAAAGTGTTTGCGGTGGAAGGCGGAAATCGCCTAGTAATATATTGATTTTTGATTTGCTTTTTTGTTAAAAATAAACTTGTTCATTTTTATGGAGGTTCTTTTTGCACCTATCCTACACCTGAAACACTATCTGCACCATAAGTCCTAGTCGTTATATTTAAAATTTTGAGTAATTATTAAATACTTGATTTTTTTAAGTTAGGAGTAATTATAATGATTGACTTTAAGGAAGTATTAGGTTGTCAAGTATGAAAGGGAACAAAGTTCATGTTACTTATTTCAACTGCACACAATCTCATTTAGACGCCGTATTTTGGCATAATTTGTTTTTCGTATGAAATTTACATCTTTTCCTCTTTTTAACGCATATTTCAGTTTGAAAAAAATTGTAATTTTTTTCTATAGGCGATTAAGTGAGACCATGGAAATCAGCGAAATTCGTGTGTTGATGAAGTATGAGTTCCACCGTGGAGCCACAGCACGGCAGGCAGTCGCCAATATTATTAGTGCGTTCGCCATTCTAGTGGCTGCAAACGCGACTGTAACCCGTTGGCTTAAGAAATTTCGTTCGAGAGATTTCGACCTGTCTAAAGAACTACGTGGTCGACCCAATACAAGGAGGATAATAACGTCCAAAAAGCCACTGTGGAAGTGAATTCCAGCCAAAGATGCACGTGAATTGTCATTAATGTACAATGTATCAAAGCAAACAATCTTGAATCATTTGGCACGAATCGGTAAAGTGAAAAAGCTGGACAATTGGGTACCGCATGAATTGATTGATGCACAGAAGGAAAGAAGACTCTTTCTCGCAACAAAGCCGAACCATTTCTCAATCAAATCGTTACATGCGATGAAAAATTAATCATGTAGGACAATCGTAAGCTTTCATCTCAATGGTTGAACAAAGATGATCCACCAAAACGTGACATCCACCAGAAGAAGCTGATGGTCACTAATTGGTGGTCTGGCTCAGGTGTCATAAACCACGGCTTTATGGAACCGGGCAAATCGATCACGGCGAATGTATACGTTCATCAACCAGACGAAATGATGTGAAATCTTGCAATTAAACAGCCAAACGGATGATTCCAATTCTCCTGCATGATAACGCTCGACCACATGCCGCACGAATGACAGTGTCAAAACTACAGAATTTGAAGTTGGAAACTCTCCGTCACCCACCGTATGCACCAGACTTTGCTCCCATTGACAACGATTTCTTTCAAAATTTAAACTACTTTTTATCTGGAAAAAAATTCAATTTCGCACAAGCTGTTAAAATGGCGTTTCAAGAGTTAAGCGATTCTCGTGATTTAGGCTTCTACAGCAAAGGAATAAATGAGTTACCTCTAAAATGGCAAAAGTGTATCGATAATATGGGTGCATACTTTGATTAAAAATAAAAAGTTTTTAATGGAAAAAATTCGAACTCAATTATGTGCAGTTTTTGCTCCATTTCTTACTTGACAATCTAATAAAATGTTGTCAGATATTACTTATAAATAAATTTCCACATGAGTATCAATATTTTTCCTAGTCATGTGTGAATACAAATTAGAAGTATATTATTTTTTGTCATACAGTGCATTAATAATCAATTAAATGATAAAATATTTTATTGAAGTCACATTTCTATTTATTGGACATCATAGGCAAGGGAAAAAGAAGAAATAGCATACATTACAATATCCTTCGGAGTAAACGTTTTCTTCACAATAACTACAGTTGTTTGTATTAAAATGAATCACAAGATATATATATATATATATATATATATCTATATAATCTTTGACTTCATAATCAGTCATTCTGAAACTGTTCTTATCTTTTATCATTTGAATTTTTTTTAATAAAACGAACCTGTTCTTAGAGGAAAACGGGCCTTCAATTTGTAACACAAGCAGCGTATCTATTTAATTTTAAAATATAAAAGGTGCTTAAAAGCTTTAAAAATATTAATGTGTAATAAATTTGGTCCATTATATTAACTACCAATGAACTTTGAAATTAACTAGGAATTTACAAGATTTGTTCAATAATAATGAAATAATAATTCCAAGTCCTTAAATTACTTAAGCTTCTTAATTCCATTCTAACACTGAAATAGATAATTGACTTTCCTGAACACAAATGTCGAAATTCTAACTCATAGTAATTAGCTAATTACAAAATTAGAATTGTCTTCAGTTTTAACACGTTTACAACTGTTCCAATAAACTTTGAACTGTGTGCGTCTTAGATTGAATAAAACCAACACAAAGATTCAGTATTATTCTTGGTATTTTTGATAGTTTGATAGAGAAATGGAAAAAAAAGAACATATCATTTCAATAAATTGAAGAAAGTGATACACTTAAAATTTTATAGTTTTTAAAAATCTACATACACAGGACTTTTCAGTTTCAGCTTTTATATGAATTATTTCAAGGAAACGGAAAAATATTAGGTTTGATTTTGAGTAGAAGTAAATTACTAAGGTATTATTCAGGTATTATTTTTAGATGAGTTAGTATAGAACGAAATTCTAATGGCTTCCTTTGACTTTTTAAGCATTTTAAAGGCAATTAAGTTAACTATAAAGAAATGCAAGTTTACCAAAAATAAATTTGCATAAAATTATAAAGTTGAACGAATAATGAAGAAAATCCCACAATTAAGAACGTTTCCAAAGCACAAACTTAATTTCTATAAGATAATAAAATAACAAACTTTAATATAAAATGAAAAATTAGGTTTTCTTATATTTCTTTCAATATTTTAGTAAGTAGTGTTTTATATAGTTTGTAATAATAAACTATATAAAATGATATGTAAATCAAATGATATGAAAATAATTTACAAATATTGTTGTTGTTACTAAACCTATTCGATCTAGCCAATAGGCTGTATAAAATACGTGAGCCCCAAAACATTTAAGAGGTCTAAGACAAGAAGGAGAGATTTAGTGAAGTTCTTTGTGGAAAGCATCAGGTGGGAAAGAAGATTGTCATATTCAGAGTTACAATTTCTACAGAAGAGAAATATATTATTCTTATGGTTAGATTTAAGGCACCTTAGATGACCGCTCAAAAGTCGTGTTATTAAATCTGCTGGCTTGATCATCCTTAAAACGTTAGCTACAACCGGTCATTGACATAATAATAATCATGTGGTGGACGAGAATACTAAAATGATCGACATTAGATTTAATTCTTGAGAAAGTATGTAGAAAAGTTAAGGTGGTAATAGTCAAAGCCAATGAAATGTCTTCCTTAGCTAGAGTATCAGCCACTTCGTTACTGAAGACGCCAATATGAGAGGGAATCTACTGAAGATGCACAGAGTGGTCATAATTAAATTAGCAGTGCTAAGAGTGTTCTGTAGCAGACTATAACTCGAAGAATTATGCCAAATATGGCAGAAAGGTTAAGTACAAGTGGCGAAGGATTCCACGAAAAAAATAATTCCAAAAGTCACCGCTATGGAAAAATATTTTCGTTATGTATTTGAAAAGAAAGTTTTAAAAAAGACAAACTTAATACTGAAATAAAATTACCTTTTATTTAGCATGTTTAGCAATTTTTTTTTTCAATTTAAATCTGGCAACAATTTTGAAATAAGCGAAATTTTACTTAAACGCTAATAAACTTTCTTGATCTAGAATGTCACTTACTGAATCCCAAAGAAAGCATTTGAATTTCTTTATTTAAATTTCATTTTACATCCCTTGGCATAGGGCCAACTTCTTGGAATTGAAAGATATTATATTATTTTTTGAAACAATTGGATTAAAAGTAACATGCAATAATTTCTCCTTTTAACCGAGTCGTTTGTTACTAATAAGTTACTTGTCAAATTCTTTTATATATATACATATTACAGTTACACTACATTTACCACATACATATCAGTACATTACTAACATGTATGTGGTATCCAGTTTTTATTACACGACCCAATTTGGCATGGAATATGATTCTTTGAGTTCAATATATGATCAGAAATTTGAAAAACTTTACGTGGGACGGCTATAATTATTTCATGCTTTTTTCGAAGTTAAAGCAAATAATCTCTTCCGAATATTGTACTTCCTGTAGCGACTTTGAACTCAATCCATGATTTCATTGCACCCAAATCTGAAATATTGGATAACATGTATGTTGGACATCTTCGACATCCTCCTTTTGCTGAATAGTTACGCGCTCTTTGGTCAAGAATGCCTACACCATACGTTATAGAATTATAAGATACTACAGTTTCAGACACTTTATTTTCATTATGTATTATGCTAATAATTTAGAGTAGTTATAGTGCTTAGAGACTAAACACTCTTGTGCTTCTAACATTGATGCACATTTAAGATGAAATCATTGTGTTTATAACAGGATGTAAATTAAAGTGGATACTTTGAATATTTTGTAGCGTCTGGAATACTACACCTTGATTGCTTCATTGTGACGACAATGCTAGTATTTTTTGTCTTCAATTTATAGGAACAAGAGAAAAGGAAGTGAAAAAGTTATGAGTAATGAGATTCTTGGCTTTCTCCAAGAATGGTTTCAATACACGTAAAACGACATACTCTGATAATGTTAAGTTGTCCGGTATGGTATCATCATTACCTAAATATGGAATGGTATTTATCATGTATTTTGACTCTACATTTGTGGCAATCCAAAACGTAATACCAAATTAATCAGGCTTACTTGGCATGAATTTTAAGAATGAGCACGGCTTTAGACGGAAATAATTGCTCATCAATTGTTACATTTTCTTTAGGTCGTTAGCAAGAATTCGAGTTTTCAATAAAACATTCCCAAATGGAAGATATCATAATACATTTATAATTTTGTCATCTTAAAGGTCTTGTATATTTCCTATCAAATTTCATAAACCTTAATATTTCCTTGAACCTATCCCGTGGTATATTATCACGAAAGAAATTAGGCATCTACATCTTCTTCTATATATTACTGACAAAGATTCCTTTGGAGCAACGTACACATCGAACTTACCAAAAGGTCTAAAAAGACATCTAACTCTTCCATTTACATCAACCAGTTTGCATTTTGGATTTTCCTTCGAGCTTCTGTTTCAGTACATTCCAATATTATTTTACAGGCATTTCACATGAAAATTCTGCTTAGCTTGTCATGTGAAAACATCTGTCGTTGGGAATGGGGTGTAGGAAAGATATAGGGGAGAGAGTAAGATATAAGTGTTCTTCTTTTAGTTTAAATGATACCGTTTTACTTAACTGATATTTGTTTTTTATTATATATTTCGTTTTTATTTTAGTTTTTTGAATTGCCTTAATCAATTTCAGCTAGCTTTCCATACTGCTGTCAAAATGACGGCTATCAGCGACGGCTAGCTTATCTACTTATAAAACTCATTTTCTTTCTGTCTTTATTGCAGAATAATATTTTATACATGTGTGTGCATGTTTCACGAAAAATTAATAAAACTCATAAAAGTAAAAATGCCTGGGAACCAATTTTTAAACTTAGCACATAATACACGTTGCGAAACCGTCAAAATGATGGCAGATGTCTTTCTAAAATTAACGAAAATTCGGAGATATTGAATGATATGTAGAAATATGATTATTACTTAGAAAAAAAGAGTGAAAACTGGAAACATTATATTTAAAATTGTAACAAGCCTTAGATTACAAAGCTGTGTTAGTCTATAAGAATTAGGCAATTAATTCCCAACAACAAAATGTATTATTTAATAATTGTTACAAAATTAAGAATATAGATAAAAAAATCTGATATTTGAATTCTAAAAATCAATTTTTTTTTTTAAAAAAAAAGAACAGACTGAATGCCAAAATATGTAAATCTTTGAGAATCAGAAGCTAAAATTATTTTAAAGAAAATGTTATTAAAAACTCAAAAAATAAATAGGTTAATATTTTTCAAGTACAATATATCACATTTATAGAACCAACTACATAGATTGCAAGGAAATTAACACTAATTTGGAAATTTACATATCAGAAACAATTTAATTTTGAAAACAAAATACTAATTTGTGAAAAAAACCTGAATGTTATGTAAAGACCTGAGAAAGCATAAAAATGTGTCAAAATAGTCTTGTAGTCCATAAAATAATACATTCCCAAATGAAATAAATTAATTTTAACCTTTGCCAAAATGCCATCATTAAACTTTAAAAAGAATTAGTGAATTGTCAAAGACCCAAAAGTCTTATTTGGAAGATTGGAATAAAAATTATGATTAAGTAACGAAAGAAAGTTATAAAAATATAATCTATACTTACAATATTAGTACTGTATAAATATAAATCTTAAAAGACAAAATTATTTATAAATGAAATTTAAAATTTGTATGTGAGAGAGGGATAGAGATTGTGTGAATAAATGAGTCTAATTGGTTCAGTACGTAAATCCGCTGTTAATATATTAAAATAAGTGTAAAACGTAAATTAGAATTTAATAAATTTTCTCTCACTTTTCTTTTTCATTGTTACTCACTATTTGGCCGTAGAAGCTCAATTTATGTAGCGCAGATCAGGTGGCAGATTGTTTGCTTGCTTGAGACTGGTTAAATTGAAACATATATTTACTGTGTAATAGATCGTTTGCATCAAATTCGAATCTAAATCTTAATTAGATTTCAGATTTCAATAGAAGCATTCCATTTATGTAGCTGCAAAATTATGTTAAAATACAAATCGGAAATGTTAAATACTTTTGTAGATTAATATTTACTAACTATTAAGAACATTTTCATGATATAGCTTTACTTAAGCGTTATTAATTTACTCCGAAATTATGTCAAGTCATAATTTTCTTCAGTTATGAGAGAGACATTACGAAATTCGTTAATTTCAGAAGACATTTCAATTATTAATCTTTCTGAATGTAACTATTTAAACACCTCAAGGAAAATATATGAATTATTTATTTTTATATGTATGGAAAATTAAAAATAAGATTTCAAGGAATTTGATTTTCTCGATATGTAATCAGATTTACATAATACAAAAAACATATTTTCTTACTTACTGCATATGAAATAATTTTTATCCATCTGCGTGTACAAATTTAATAAAATATTATCAGGTATACTACCGAAATTATAGATTTTCTCAATAATCTCTTGCAATCCTAATGCATTTTATAATAAATTCATTGATAAATTCGCAAATAAATAAATTATGAACAATATCAAAAGAATACATGAAAATTAACTAAAGAATTTACCGATGAAAACTTATTAAACAGAAATCAAATCTAGTGAGCTTCTACTATTAAGGTAAATATAAGATTGATTTAAATGAAGCTGATATATTCGGCTCTTTCGAATTAATTTTATATCCAACACAGAATTCAGCTTGCTTCGGAAATATGTCACAGCTGCATTTAATAAGAAATTGCATGGACCCCAGACGTGTTAATAAATTGCATTGTCTTTTGGAATACATGTCAAAATTATCCCATTTGCATAACACAACTTCCGGTAATTTCCCCGCAGGAACTAAATATACTTCCCTTAAAACATTAGAGCAATACAGAGGTCGATGAATCATCCCTAATGTGTCCTCTTCACAAAAGAGGGGAACTCTTGCTGTGCACGCTATTCACTTTTAGAATAGCAATCAAATTTTGCTAATTTGAAAACAATCTTTAGATTGCTAAATTTAAATTCTTTGAAAGTGGAATTCAAATTAGCTGAATTCAATTTATACTCAAAATTATTTTCTGACATCTTGCCAAATATTCATTTGAGCAATTTAATTTAATAAGGGTGTAAATATCTCACTATATTTTTCATGCAATGAAATTTGAATTCAAAACTTCATTTAAATTTCGATGAAATGTTCCATTGATCAAAGCCTTTTGATGAAATGCCTTAGTAATCCGACGAATTTTAAAGGAACACATAGTATTTCAGATGAGATTAAGATTCCCAAGTTGGTATTAATCAATAAAATGTCTTTTTAAAATACAAAATTAAAGGAAAATTATTGTGAATTTTAAATAGTATTTCACAAACATTTACAATTGAAGTATTTACTCTTGGTCTTATTTAATGGTCGGAATTCTTACGTAACAGATTCTAACTAAAATCTGATAACAAAATGTGTTTTGTACATATTCTATAGTTTATTCTAAGTATTTCTGATAAAATATTTTATTCATATAATTAAAACATATCTTGTCTTTGAAAATTTTATTATTGATCTCCAAGGTTTGCACTAATAGTTAACATAACGCCTAAAATTTTATTATTTTAAGCAATTGATTATAGTCAAACCTGTGGTGTTTTTGCTGTAAATATAAATGTTATCTTCAGAATTTTATTGAAATGCATTATTTTTAACTAAAAATATCACTGAAGGTTTGACATCTAATATTATTTCAGCCAAATAGCAAACAATTAATAGGAAGAACTTCAATGAACTGTTTAAAGTAGAATAAATAAAACAAAATTGCATCAATTTGAAAATGCATATATTTCGAAAATAAATACAGAACCAAAGTATATACAATAAAATAAAATACAGTGAGAACTGGCTTATTAAGTGATAGTTCAGAGTGTAAGCATAAAAGAAAGTGATGGAGTGAACCACAAACAAAGCATTTTAGATATATGTATGGTATGAAAACATGTATTATCTAATTGCCAAATAATAAAAATAAAGTTATATTTCAAGCTGTGAAATTTTGCAATAGTTCTTGCATAAAGTGATGTCACTTTATATAAGGACATATAGCATATGTCATAATATAAACGGCCATAATTAGAAACCTTTAGTATTCAGATTCTTTATAAATTTCACCATCCCATATTATAATCCGTATGTGCTAAAACAATTATTATCAATGAATTTTGAAGCTGAATGAAAACTGTGAGGTATTTTATTAATAATATTTCGATTCCAGTTTGAGACATTTCACAGTAACTGTCTTCAGAAATCTTGCATTGTCAAAAGCTAGCGATTTGAAACCATGGATACTATGGGCCTCTTTGGTGGTATTGCTTTATAAATATTTTCTGAACGATACTAATGCCTTAATTTACCTCTGTTTACATTTCTGTGCTTGTTTGGCTGTGATCATGATAAGTAAACCTCTCACTTTGCTTTTTAAGATTATTTGATAAGTGTATATGAGATTATTCTTTCAATTTTATCACTATACTATTTTTGATTTCTAATGCCAACCAATGTCATCAAAGTTATTGAAACTGATACACTCTTATTATCTCTTCTGCCTCCAATACTTTTCTTCGTCAGTCAAAGTCCTGTATTTCTTGTTGCAGTCAGTCGTAGTTTCACGTCACGTTTGGAATAATATGGTCTCTCATTCTATTCTTCATGATTATTGACTTCTTGTCTTGGCAAGCCTTTCTGTATTCTAAAGCAATTACAGCATGGTTAGTCTAATGATGAAATAGTTTTCAGACAAACATGATTTTGTATGGCATTTGGAATGCTGGAAGTTGTAATGACAGTTCTCTGAACTGAGAGATTTTATTTTAAAACGCCTGGTATGAATAGGTAGAATTTTGAGAACTCATGATAAGTTGACTTTTACAAAATGCAGTTTGTCAGATTTTTCTTTGTGAATCGAATAATTGCTTTTGAATACTAGTTATGTGAAAAGTTCATAATACAAACGTATTGTCTCAATGAATCAATGACATCAAACGATATTCAGTGCCTGAAGATCCACATTTGGTATGGTGATTCTAAATTATGATGCTACCATATAAATGCCATCCCTTATAATCCAGAAACTTTCCCAGGTCTTTTTGAGACTAGAACAAAGTCTATCATAATGGGTGATTTAATGACTCATCTCGTAGATGGGGTTTTCAGTCTTTTGTGGGAGACTCTATCGATGACATCATTGACTCATTTCAGTGTCTTTATTGAAAACACGACGAAAAGTCAATGCTCTTAATCACTGGGAAAACATCAAATCGGTTGTTGTATTACATAAGTTGAAAGAATATTAACATGAACTAAAATGCTCTGAATTGAAAGGCAGCCACCCTATCTCTTACAACTTTTCCCATTTCCAATGCATCGTGTTGATATATACGTTGAGTCTAAAAGTAAGATTGGATCACTTTTAGAAAAATCAGACAGATTTATCGAAAGACTGTTTCTTTTCAAGTATCGATAATCTGTATATAATTTCACAAGAAACATTAAATTAGATGTTCTTCTACGTATCTAGGATAATGTAAAGAGACATTCCTTTTTGAATTAACCACAGGTATTAAAGGAGAAAAGACGACATAAGAAAATCTGGCAAGATGAGGCTATGTATTCTCAAGAAATGTCAAGCAGGTCTGAAGAAAGCAAGGTGGTACGAAGACTACATTCCGATCGATGAGTAATTGAAATTTTGGAGAAATCTTAGTAAGGCACATGAGTTTGTACCGAGTAAACGTCCAAAGCCCAGGAATGAACCTATGTGTTTAGTTAAAATCAATTGCTGTTTGACACGATTTTAAAACATTATTCAAAATTTTCAAAATGGATCAGACCTTACAAACTTTGATCTTTACATAATGATTTTGGTGCCTATGTAACTGTAATTCAGAAGAACAGACTTTACTTTCAGATGATCGCTTGTGATTTGGACCGCAGGCAGTGATTTAGAACATAAAGAGCATACTGTTTTAGAGTTGAGAACATTAGGCAATGTGATGACGGTAATCCCGGATAAAACCGTCTTTCAACTCTTCTCACATCACTAAACACCATGACGACCCAACTTATCAAAAATAAAAGTGAGAATTACAAACCTACTTACATGGACTTGGTTCAAAATTAAACTGGATTAGTCAGTTCGAAATTGTCAGGCCAGACCGTGGCGGGGCGCGTGCGCCTATAGACTTCTAAGGCAGCTGATCTTGAATTACTGAAACCCACTAGATTCTGCCGGATAATTAACAGGAACTCATGGCCTGTAATATGAGATACTGCAGTTGAGATATGGGTTGTTGAGACGCCCATAAACAAATCCCACCAGGACAAAATTCGAAAAGATTGAAGAGTTTTCAAAGGTAGATCCTGGGATTTATTACCAGTCATTTTGTACATTTATCAATTGTCACTTTTGGATCAAGCTGGTTGGCAGGCGGTAATGACCGAGATGGGAGAAGGGCTGGATCTTACTGAAATAATCAGCCGGGAAAGGACAGTTTTCTAAATCCTATTGAACTGAGTTCGGGAGTTTCGGAAAGGTTCAAAGGCCAACCCCTTGCTGTATTTTCAGGAACTACGTCACTCTCTCGACTTTTCCGTTTTGTTCTATTTCCTTTCCTGATCAAAATAGGTTATGAGATGAGAAAGATCTTCAAGAGCTTTGCGAGATGGTTATTTTGGATCTTCAGGCCACTTTTGAATAGGTTATAGCGAAATGCTCTATCAGTTCTGATTAAAGATGTACTAGCCCCTAATCTACTGGTACTTTGAACGTTTCCCGAGTTTGGGTTCCTGGCTTCATTGATGGATATACTTCATTGATCAATACACTGATGAGTTCAGCTGAAGGAGTATTAATGTTGGGTTCAGACCCCACTCTGCACCGGACTTACGGTATTTCTGCACGTTGGGAGAATCTGTTTTGATGACTTTAATGGCGTGAGAATAAGCCATAAATCTCTTAAACATGGATGGTAAATATGGACGGGATAAAGGAAAGGTCCAATTACTGATGCTTTTTGTTGAGTTCAAGGTTAACCCAGTTATTCTCTTATTTCAGGCTTTACTACAGTTGTGAGGATCTCTGAGATCTGGAGTGAACAAATAGACAATATTAGGACAAGTATCAGTTTCTGCGGTGGATTCAGGTATTGCCGAACTATATAGATTGAACGAGGCAAATATGGTATTGAGGTTATATCCTCAAATGAGTACAATAGATCTTTCTCCTGCCCCTCGGCGGTATAAAAATATAGCATCCGCTCTCAAATCAAATCTAACCGTCTTACAGCATATACGGCGAAAGATCTGTGGAGAAAATAAATGCTTTTTAAGTTATCAAGATTTTCCTGTGTCTTACCTAAAATTTCAGTTCGGTGGCTTGCTTTTATAGTCTTGCGACGACCAAGACAATCTAAGAACCACCAGTGCAAATTGGACTCACATAGCCCAGGTATTTATCCTCCTTTACGATACGACAGGACATGATCATAATTGCAGAACACCTCACCTTGCATGGGCTTTTGCCATCCTCAATGTTTTTAGCTCTATTAACTCTTCACCTTTATTGTTTCTGACCAATGTTTTAGCTGACTCATCGTTCTTCATTGTATTGAGCTGCTCGCCGACTCATGACTAAAGATAGGAGTCAGACATAGGATAAAAACGTTGTATGTTATTTATCTCTCAGAAAATTTTATAACACATCTCTGTTCCACAGTGTCAAATACCATTGAGCTTCAAAGATGGGTAATGAAAAATATCAGAAATATGTAGCTTGATGAATTTTCTGTGGATATTCATTGACTATTCCTCCCTGATGATCCTATCTCTGATTGTCTTTCCATAATGAAACTTTGTATGAGATACCATAATCGTCTTATAATACCCATATGTTGAAATCAAAGTGAATTGGCTATGTTTTATGATCGTAAACTTCTTTTTCCCTTAGCATTCTGTTTCATTTTCTAATTTGATCCCTTCATATACTTTACATGAGGATACTTTTTACCGTTTTGAGATATTAACTGTACTTTAAAAATTTTTACTTTTTCTTAATTTCACGCGTAACATTCCTCTAACCCAACTTTTGTCTTAAAACATGGAATGACAAGATCGTATATAAGTATCTCATGTAATAATAACAAGTTTATTCCTTTCTATCCTTATCACGTAACGTTGGGAGAAGCGCAGCTTATGCTTAACATGTCAGGAAGAAATATTTAAGGGTTCTCGTTTTCTCTGGAAGAGTTTTGAAAGCTTAGATACCTGAATCTTTTATTCATAACTATACAGTACAATTAAATGACTTTCATAGTAAATTAGAAAAATTATTGCTTTTACTTACCTGTGAAGCTAATTTTAAAATAAATTATTCATTTTATTTTAGCTTAACTGATAATTTTAGGAAAAGGACTTTCAATTTCTTTTCAGATTTACTATTTAATTTATAGTGACACTAATATGAGATTAATAATGAAGCTAATATGGGGTCATGCTGGCAAATAAAGGAAAATAAATTAATTTTACCATTAACACTCCTGGCA
>BMAW01099977.1:0-15982 GCA_019974015.1 Nephila pilipes | reverse complement strand
GTAAAACATCTGCCTTTCTTTACTCGGTTCTTGAGCCATATCCTATTTATTTATATTAATCAATAAGGAATAAAACAGAATTCTTCATTAATTATTACTATAGAATAACTAATTTTGCTCTCTTTAGGATCCCAAACTAACTCATACAATCATAGTTTATGGTTTAAATATGAAATCTTATCTTACTAATTCGCTCATCCAATAGCTCTCATCAACACGTAGCTTAATATTTTAAGTAGAACTCTTTTCAATCCACAAAATTAATAGAAGAATTTCAACCTGAATTACAATTTTCTGTCAGCATGTAGTTACTCTCTATCTCCCTTCCATTTTCCCTCAATTCTGTTTCATTTATATATCATTATCAGATATTCCCTTTACTTCAATTTTCATCTAGTATACCTAATCACGTTTCATTTAGGTTGGGAAGAACTAGTGATTTTATGCATTTTAAGTTATTATAAAGTCCACAAGGTTAGTGAATAGAAATTAACGAGTTCGAGAAGTATTTCGTTATTTTTCCATTTCTAAGTTTAGTTACAAAATCACACTATCGAATGAATAATGAGTATTAAATATTTAAATTATATTTCTTATATTATTATCTGTCGACAAAACTTCGACAAAACTCGTTACTTCTCGACAAAATAGTATTTGTTCCTTCAGGTATAGATTCAGCTCCGGGAAACAATTTTCACTTCCTTCCTCTAACTCTCTAGCTTCCCTATTATTTATTTCTTCACTGCTTAATTATCATAATTTATCTAATTTATTCACTACACTTCATGATTTCAATCTAATATATATGAATCACTTTCAGATTTATAGGAAGGAATTTTGAATTCAAATCAGAAAGAAACCCAAAGAATTAGTTAAAGGGAAAATCGCACGTCACCAACTGATTTTTACATATACTACAGTGCTTGGAAGCTGCGACACTTTACTGCATTTATAAAAATATGTCACATTTTAAGTACGCATGTGGTACTTTTAACTTCGTAAAAAATAAGGTTATTTTATTCTCTAAACTACCAAATTCATTGCTAATAAATAAAAGGGAAAATTTGCTAGCTACAATGCTAGGCCCCACACGGTGTTGGTGACGGATGTGTACCTATTGCATAAAACATCAATTTACTTCTCCAACTGCCACACAACCTTTATTTAGCCATCTGTATTTTCTTTTTGTTCCCTAAGCTTAAAATGGAGTTAAAAGAATATCATTTCGGTACAGTTAAAAATACTCAAGAAACCAGTGACCCCCAAAGCTTCGAAATATCTAGCAAAACGAGATTGCACAGTGCTATGAACAATGGCAGCACCACGGGCCTCATTGTACTAATGTTCAAGTTTCTTACTTCAAAGAATATTAGATATATTTCGTTGTCTATCCAATAATAAAAATTTAAAAAAAAATTCCATTTCTTTTGAAATATACATCGTAATTAGAAGTCTACTTGAATCCAGATATATTAAAGTTGGCTGTTTAGAGTTAATAAGATAAATAGATTTTTTCATGAAATATTTGATTGAGGACTTAATTAGTTAAGCGTTCCACATTACAAATTTATTTTGATACTGCTTATTAAAATTGTGAAAAAAGGTCTACAGATATTTAACTAATTACAATTGCATTACTTTGTCTCCTAAGGGGACACAGAACGTATGATTTGACGAAAAGTGATAAAAAAAATCAAAAATAATTGTTAGCCTAAATTGTTCTTGGTTCTTTTTTCTTTTATTCCACCAATTTTCAGATATCTGCGTTAAAATTTTCGAAGATATAAGTTTTATGTTCATTGGTATTCACAACCTGACTTTATTCATTCTGTAACAGACGAAGCTTTAGTTTTTTTGGCTATTAAATTGGTTCTAACAGTGTTAAATTGTATTGAAATGATGTGAAGAGATTTCACAATATTTTTTTCGTATCTGCTGATATATTTCGTGGTCGTTCTTTTGATAATTTTTTTACATATTTTTCAAACATTATTTAGTTTCTGTTTAATAAGCCTGTCTTTTTGAAGACTAATTGTTTCTTTTAATTCTATTTACTTGAATATATAATTATTCACGTATATTGTAAGAAAAAGTCTTAAAGCTTTTCATACTTCGTTTGAAGAGGGAAAACAATTGAAGTAAATTGAATATAGACGACTATAGATGAGACTATAGACCTAAAAAAGAAAGTGTAAAAACAATATTGCGTTTTGTGGTGTGGTGTGTCGAAAAGTAAAACTTGCCTGTCTGCGAAAAGAAAAACTTTCAAAGAAGATTATTGTTATTAAAAAAAGAAATTTAATATTTTTAACCGAAAAAAAACCTGATTTTGATGCTATTTTTCAAAATGACTTTTTTTTTGTGGCTATGTAAGCTATGCTATTTGTTAAATATTTTTGAGGAACTAAGTGATCCCAATTTGCTTTTTCAAGCAAAAATAGGAATGTTTTGAATATTCATTTGAAATATGTTTTCGATCATCGACAATTTTATAAGTGAAAAAATTCGTAAAGCTTTAATTTCGAAAAAATATTGTAGATTACACAAAATACTGGAGAAAAGAAATACAGATTTGTAAATACTTTAAATTAAATTTTGATGCCCTCATGTTTACCATCTTCAGGTAAGTACAGGGCTCACTCACCCAAGGCATCCTAGGAAGGAAATCAAGTAAGCTGGGAATCTGAGTTAGGGAATCGAAGCAGCTGAGAATACGCGGATAGGAAGCGGTACAACTGGGAGCAACTGAAAAAGGAGCTGATGTAGATGGGAGTACTCTTAACCCGTTTACTGCCTGCGTATCACATGCGATACGCTCGCGTTTGCTCTCCTGTGCCTAGTGTATCACAATAGATATGCTCCGAGAGAGCCTGCTGCAGATCAACGTATCAGTAGAGATACACTTGAGGAGATCGTTTTATTCGATTTTTTTTAATGTTACTACATGGCGTTACAATACCGCGAAATCTATATAGTTAGATAGGTTATTTTGAGTGTTGACCTTGGTGATATGGGCTTGGATTTCACTTCTGGCTATCAGGAGGAGGTAATTGTTATGAATATGTGTTGCGACGTGACTCTTTAAATGTAATAACATGATTTAAAGGGTGCACTTGGTATGCATAAAGGAACCTTTTTTCTTTCTTTCTTGCTGTTTAGAAGTTCGAATGAGAATTTATGAATGTTTATGGGGGTTAGAGCTTTTGGTCTCAACTGTTCGTTTCATTCGATTGATTTTTATTTGTAACGACAGTCATGACGAAAAGAAAGTATTTATTTGATTCTGAGATTTGCGAATTAATGAATGAATCTGATAGTGATGTTAGCGAAAATAATCCAAATCTGTACGTAGTCATTAAATGAAAGAAAAGGACAAAGAAGATGTGCCTTTTGCTCAAAATCTTGCGTGAAGCGTCAAAATTTCACAAAATATGCGTGTAATACATGTGACGTTGGACTATGCATTGAAGAATTTTTTTTATAAAAATACCAAAAAGCAAGATAAGATTCATTTTTTGTATCTTAATATTCCATGTAATGGTTCATCATCTCATGATGAAATTTATGTAACAAATGAAAGAATATTTTGTATTTTCTTAAATGATATGATTTTTTATGTAATAATTTTATGTGATTTTATGCATAAAACATACAATTTTCGATTAAATATTTTTTCTTTCTTATATATTAAGTTTAATGCATTTTAAGTAATATATTTAAGAAACAAAATATTCTAATGAATAGCTGGTTTTAGAGGAATTTTTTTCTCGAATTAGGCTTAATATCTAAAATCGGCTGGGCACAGTGTGACACACCGAAGTAAGAAGCCGCGGGCCCAGAGAAGCACTTCTTTTTTCTTCCTCCGGTAGTGAAAGTGTTGAAACCGAGACAGCTGTGTATACTCTTAAGGGTACCGAAGGAGCTGGAGCTGCGAGTGAGGGAACCATTTTAACTAAGGTATGCATAAAGGAACGTTGGCAATTAGCTGGTACTCGGAAAGGATCAGAGGTAACTTGGATATGTGGGCTGAAAAAGGATGGGAAACGATGCATTTTTAAAATTGTCTGGACTATGTATATTAAATGAATTTATTATGATACTAAACTTCTACGCATCCCTAAGGCCGGATTTATTCTTAATTATATACATAAATTTGTTCAAGGATATCCTTATTTTTTCTTTTCTGAATTCGTAAGATTTTCTTGAAAGATCTCCGTAAGCCCTCAGGACTTTTTGAACCACAATTTTAGAATCACGGATAAAAAGTAGCACAACGAAAATACATTGAATAAAATTATATATGTATAAAATGTAAGCAATCAACCAATCAACAATAATATCGCAGCTAATATGGAACAGTAGATGAAAAATTCATTTTTGATTATATTCTTTCATATTTAATATTCATTAAACTCACCTTGTTAAGCATTATTTGTACCTAAAAGGAAATTTAAGACTGTCTATAATGTAGAATTTATCATTTCCCAATATAATCATGCATATAACTATTTGTAAAATTTTAAAACAGTGTATAGATTCCGGCTGTTTATGATTAAATTGATAGTTAAGATTTTCACTCTTTTATGTCTTCGCTAAATGTTAATCCTATGGAATTTTGACTTTAATTCTCACATTTTTATTATTCGATCTATTTGAATGCAATAAAGGGCATTTGAAAGAGCAAAAAATAAAGATGTGAGAATTAAAGTCAAAATTCCATAGAATTAACATTAAGCTGATGAAATCAAAATGGCTGGTAGACGGGAGCCTTAACCATATGTTTGACTGGATATAATAACAGATTCTTAATTATGTTCTCTGATCATATAGATTAAGCTAAATAATTAAATATATTTCATTTCGATACCGAAATTTTATGTGTAAAATAATAATAAAATTTAACGTTACAATACATTAAGAGGCATTATTAGCACTACTCATTATTAGAATCAAAATAAAAATGCGCAGAATAGCAAAATATCTATTTATAAATATTTATTTCCATGTAATGCGTTTGTAATCCATTTGTTTAATTATTCTATTTTTTTAAAGATAAGATTTACTTTTCTTTTACTTCTGACAACGATATTCTATTCAGCTGTATAGAAAAAAAAATAGTTTTAACGTTCATATTACATCTTGAATGATTTTATAGTTTCTTAAACTCTTTATCTGCTCAAGTGATTCAAAATAATCCTCATATTTTATCATGTATGATTTTTGATAAAACATAAATTTTTCAAACATAATTCAAAAATAATTAGTTATTTAATAATAATATCAAAAATTTAACAAATTCCTTTACATATAATTTCCTTTACTCTACAAGTTGTAGAAAGACTATAAATTATTTTATACTTTTTAGAAGCAACGAGTTCGTTGGTTGATTGGTGTCAAAAGTGCAAGGGCCATAATTCGCCAAGCAACACCAAAACCTCTCTGATGCAGGATACGAAAACATGTATCTCAGATCTAACTAGACAAACCTTTTTAAATTCAAGAAAGAAAGAAAAAAGGGTGTGAATGTCAAAGGGAAATATCTAAAACAGGGCATCAAGGGTGATGGTACCGTCAAAGACGGCCATCCGTGAGAGAGGGAAAAGCCCACTTTGGCATTCGGGATCGTAAATCCCGCACTCCCTGTGTGTACTGTATAAACCCTTTGAGAGGTAGAAGCTAACAACAACAAAAAAGTATTGGTGGTGGTGTTACGTGAGTAGCTCAACAGTACCTTTTTTGATGACAAATGTTGTTAATTAAGCAAGTTGGTGCTAGCATTGTGAATTTCCATCTGTTAAACGATGCAAAAAAAAAAAAAAAAATGATGCTAACTCATAAGTTGATTTTCCAAATGATACAGTTATATTGGAAACGCACCAATTCTTTTTCTAACTTTTTCTGTGCATACTTTCCACAAATTGGGTTATTTAAAAAAAATTATTGAGAAAAAAGTACAGTAAAATCTAATAACTCTCCTTTAAATATGTTAAAAACGCATTCAAAGTTAGAAAAGGCTTACAATTGGGACTTATACTTAAAAACATGAAGTGATCTATAAATTTTGATTAACCGGATTATTGAAGCGTTCCTGTATGCATATTTATAAAGGCGATATTATATTTTGGAACATTCTTAAGTGTTAAATCTCGAATTTACTTCCTGTTTCTGTCTCTGCTGAAGCAGAAGACTTTTTACAACTGTTTGAAGCCCTAAAATTGATATTTAATCAAAGCTGAGAGTTTCAAAAACTCATTTTTGTTGAATAACTGGAAAACTGTGAAAGCAACATTATGTGAATGAGAATGAACTATTTTAGAATTAAAAGTATGAATGTGGCTCAAAAAGTCCATGTTTTTGGGGTACAGATGGCGTTGGTAAAACGAGTTTAGGTTATATTGTATCTGCCACTAATTAAATGACACGAATATATATTTGACACTGATTCATAGGTTCAAGCCTTTCATTTGCTACCGAATCAAAATTTGATTGGTACAGTGTCGAGTTTTTGTCATCGATGAAACGTGGATGACCAAAAAACGCAGGAAATCAAACAACAATCAAAACAATGGTTTACTTCTGGTGAACCTAAGAAGAAAGCGGAAATGGTCTCATAGGGTAAAACGTTATGATGACAAATTTTCAGGACGCAAAGCCATAATTTTCATGGACTTCCAAGATAAAAGGAAAAACAATGAATGGTCAATACTTATTCCATTCTCATTCCTAAATGCTCAACTCCAATTCTTAATACGGGTTGTTTTTTTAGCCTCATACAAAGCAAATATAAAGACGGATATTCTACATAGATTAGATACATAAAAAATAGATATTCATAAAAGATCTTAAGTTAAAACTGACACAATTAAATTCCACTATAAATAAATATAATAAATAAATATATAAATGTATATTGTTATTGTAACTATTATATTAATATCACCTGAAAAGAATCCATTTAAAATGAACACACACAGGGAAATCGAGCAAATTGTTTGCGAACATTTCCTGTTGTTGTTTCTCGTGGGAAATATATTTTTCAAAATTAAATTAAAATTTTCTGTTTTTGTCTGCTTTGATTTCAACAACATAAAATAGAAGGCATTTCTTTGTTTATTTAGCATTACGAAAGGGTATTAGTCTGCAAATGTTACACAAAAAGATTGAAATAAGTTGTTGATACATTTTAACGGTGTAAACATTTCTGATAAAATAGGAATATTTAATGTAATGAAGTATTTTTTCATGTCTTTAGAAAAGGAAAATAAAAAATGATTTGTGTATTTTTAAGTATAAGATGGGAAACCATAAAAGAGTTAAACAATACCAATTGAATTTCTCTTTAAAGGGCTCTAGTTTGATATAAAGAAAAATTGTATTCGTTAGACTTTTTATTGTCTTTACTATTTAATATCTTTGATTTTAAATGCGAAACTCTTTTGAATCCATTTACAATAGTTTGTTGATTTTGTTTTTGATAAAATAAATAGAAATTTGAAATGAATTATTTTATACATTGTCAACTGTCGCACATTCCATGTGCACAATTTCAGTACCTTAAGAATGTTCTCTGAATTCAAAATATTACTATGGGAATAAATTAAAAATACCACACTTTAATTAGTTTCTTAAAAAATGTATTTCTTTCTCTGCATATATATTGGACTTATTACAATTCTAAATATTATTTCAATTTATGTTTGTGTTTTATGAAAAATTTTAATTGTAATTTCGAAATTTTGTATGAATCTGGTAATCAGTGAGCAAAGTAACATTTGCTGGCTAATTTCGCAAATAAGATGTAGATCAAGTGTCTATTTTTTTAAGTTAAAAGCATATAAAAATATTCTTCTAAGCGTAAAATACATTTGGAGTTAGATGCCAATATTGAATTTTTAACGAACATACAATAGGCTCTTTTGTTTTTTTATTGGCTTTATAAAACTTGATTCCCACAATAATGGTTTTGATCTTTTGTTTTCTTGTTATTTGAGAAAGGAACGAATTGACGCATAATGCTAGGAAAACATTTTATAAAATTGATATTGTTATCTAATATCCATACTTTTTGCTTTTTCACGAAATTAGTAAATGAAAAATTTATTTTTATTTGGATTTTTTAATTATTTTATACTTTAATTTATTTATGAGCTATTTGTTGTACTTATATTCATTATTATGTGAAGTTTTTCTGTGCAGTTTTATAATATTTTTAAACAGATCACTACGCCTCAAATCGAAAGATAAATTATCAGTTTGATGAATATTTAATAAATGAATATTGTTATATAAACAAATGTGTTTATGTGTGTTCAGGAAAGGGTGAGGGAATGTTGAGGTTTTTGGCTCTAAATCTGGTCAAGTTTTCCTAAGCAATGTGTATATGTTATCTAGACGTTAGAAAATAAATGCGTGAATGCGTGAGTGAGCTAGTGAAAGCTAGGGCTCTTGGCTCCATATCAGTCGGAGCTGGTTCAAACCAATTAATTTGATCGCCAAATTTGGTGACAAAATTAGTTAGAAAAAAATAAGGAGAATATTCTGGGAGCAAGTAAAAACCTGTAGGACAATCTTTGCAAGATTTGTATACATGAGCTGCTATGTATCAATTTAATTTACAGAGTGTATATAAATTTTTTTTGCTTTGAATTTCTGCATTCAGTGATTGTATGAACTTTTATTTTGTGCTACTGTATATTTTTGTATAACTGTGTTAATTACTCCTATTAAAAAGTAACATAGTGTATCGACCAGAGTTCTAGAACAAATTTAAATGTACTCGGAGACACCTGCTAATTTACTGCGAGAAATTTTCTTGAATTTGAAAAACAATCGACCCCTATAACAATATTTAGAGAAGAATATTTTTGCAATATATATGTATGCACTTACTAACTAGTCGAAGAAAGATGATCTCACCAATTAGGACTATGATAAAGGTTAGAAGATCCTCATGTAAGAAGTAAATTTTTACATTGCATATTTAGAAACAAAACAACAAATAATATATAATGCGAAAATAATCAAAATAGAATTCCTGATATACATATCTTATTGTATTGAGAGTCATATGGAACGCTTCCCTTTGACGTCATCGGCAGTCTGATATTGAGCTGATGGGTCTATATAACAAATACATCGGAGTCGCTTACAGAATCAGCCATGATTTATAAGTGGGGTGCCTTTGTTATATTTCTTAAGCAATTTCTTTCGGAATGCCAACCAATAGCTCTGAAGTTGGAAGAGTTGTCCTCAAATATTTAAGTCTTGGGTCATCGTTTCACTATCTTTCCTTGTCTGCCCCACAGTCCATTTTCATTTTTCGACACTCTTCTTAAAGTGGCTCATGTTTTTATCATCATATTTACTTAAACAGAGTGAAATGTATTCTCTGAGAATGCTGGCACTCTATGAAAAAGTCAGATCCAACTTCGGTGGTTATGTGTCCCTCAACGGAGGACGATTGACCTTGGTGATGGGGGTAGGTTTGAAAGATTAGTATAAGCAAAACTAGGCCAAAGAGAAAGCCGCCAATTACTAAGCACTATTTACTTTGTTATCAGTTACGACTTGTAGGAGTGAATAATCGTAACCATATATTTATAGAGCTGTACGATTGAAAATTCTCATTTGAATCCTCGATTATAATAAACAAATAAGATAATTATAAAATAAAATTTCGCATTCAATTAATGTATGCTATATATATATATAATATTAGCAATTTTATTTAATTGAGCTTTTCTTTGTTTTACGTATGTTCTTTTAACATTGACTCTTTTTTTTTTTTTAAAATATACAAATATAAAATTACTTTGTATTCAATGTACATATTTCAAAAAAGAATGGTTTTGTTTTTTAACTGTAACATTATGATTAAAAATCCAATTAACTAGCGATGTGATTTGTTTTCTCGTCAAACAATGCGCCTTCAAAGGATTTAAAATTTTCTATTATATTCTAATTATCTAAAAGGTTGCTGAACCATGCTGTAAAGTAAATAGAAGGTATAAAAACAGGCAAAGATGTGCATTTTTTTATTTCAGCATTATGAGTAAAAAGTTAATTTGTTGATTTAAGAACTAATTTAAACTGAACGTGAAAGGGAGATTGTGTTTTTTTTTTTTTTTTTTTTTTTGCTCTTTAAGCAAATATATCATTGAATATGCAGCTTATATCACTGAATTATGAGAATATATCTTTTTTACATTCGGTTATTTTGACATTTTTTAATTAAAATTACTGCAAAAATACACTATACCTGTTGCATGAAAATTTTAATATATATATAGGTAGAGCAAAGATTGAAAGACCCAAACCCCAATTGTAAGAAATTTGTAACGCTTAAGTTACAGGTGAGAATGAAGAGCTTCTCAGTTTTTTTCGAAATTCATTTTAGATTTTTGAAATTAATTTTTTGATGTGATTTTAGCATATTTTCGATGTACTTTGCTACGTAGTTCTCAAACTACATATCGCAGGATTACGATTCTTGCTTCATCTACAAATTCTAACATTTTTTAGTAAGCAAACGAGCTTTGAGGCATTTAAACTATCTTGCAATTCTTTCGAGATTTCTTGAAAATGACTCCGAAAAGAATCAGATTACAATTTTTTTTAAAATCGATCAATCTAAACTACACGTATTCATACGGTATAGGGAATGAACATTTCACTCTTTAAAAAAAAACAAAGTTATTAGGATATCTATTAGTGGATTTTATCCAAAAACAACACAATCAGAGAACACACTTTCAGCGTTTTACGAGCTTCAATACGCATACCTCTTGCTCATGTTACATCACTCAATAGCGGTCTACCTTTGCATCCGATAGTTTACTCATCATGAAGTTTCTCTGGAACACTTTACTTATTCGTTTGTTCTGTATAGAAGAATTAAGATTCGTTTCCAAATGAATCATCAAAAAAATTTTCTTCCGAAAATTAAATTTAATTTTTAATAACATTTACGATTAATTTTAAATTTGAGTGTTTTTTGAAGCACAATCAATGATAATTAATTACAATTAATGTTACATTTCAGTTTTTGAAAGTATTAATCATTAATTAATTTTTCAAAATATTTATTAACATATATGTTAACATTTATTTATGTTAACATTTTAGTTTCTAAAAACATTTACGATTAATATTACAAATGAAACGATAAGTATTGTAATTGACTATTTTTATAGAAAAATTTTTTTTTAGCATGTTATCATGCTGCTTGCTGTTCTGATTCACTCTTTTGTCATAAAATTGGAGGAAAAATATTTTATCGCACATTAAAAATATACTACAGGAAAAATGAGCTCCCAAGAAAAACTAAGTATTTCACATAGTTTTTCTTGAAAAAGTGAAGAGTATAAAGTGTTTGAAACGGGCTATTTTTATTCAAGCACTCTAAACAAATTTATTGCAAAATATTTAGAAAAACATTACAGTGAGCAAAAAAACATTTTTGAAAATATTTTCTATCAAATACTATTCATAGTTAGTTTATGTGAGCAAATTATGATACTCGCTTTTGTTTCCTAACGATATGAGAAGGGGTATCGCAAAAGTTTAATTATTACTAAGAAATAAACGAGATATCTGAATTAAATTTATTCCACATATTTACTGATCCTTGTGTACGTTAATACTGTAAGTTACAGCTATTCATGTCTATTTTTTTTTTTTTTTTTTTTGGTTTCAAGAAGCCACAGATAGAAGTAACCCACAGTATGGTAAAGTACACGTGTTCCAAATTTGAATGTAATAAGTAATTATATGAATAATGAAGTCGCAATGATTTGAAACGTGATATGCGAGTGTAAAACGGTTATAAAGTAAGAAAACAATCCAAAAAAATCCAATAATAATCACTTTTGTTATCCAAAATAACAGTTTGGAAGAAAACTGGACAAAAAAGGAGTTCAAACTTTAGTGGAAAATGAATGAAATAAAAAGGTGATGCGGCAATTTAATAAGTTTTATGTTCACCTCTGACAGCCAGGCACGCTGCGAAACGATTGCCCACATTTGCTATGATATTGTGGATTAATTGTATGCATAAGGGGTTCTAAACGTTCGTTTTAGTTCCGGAATGGAGTTGGGTGAATACGGAAGAGCTGCAAATTATCTTCGAGCATATCCCAGGCATGCCGAGTATGATTCAGATCAGACGAGTGAGAAGGCCTTGGCATTCATTGGATACATTCATGATATACTAACGTGTGCCGTCTATAATGGTTCTGATGGGACATATGTTATGCTAATTTTCTCAAGTGGTTTTATAAGTAAGAAATTATGAGATCACATGAAACCTAATTAGACATTTTATTTTATTTTCAGAAAAAAAAAAGTGTGTATCCTAATAAAGTTTAGATTAATTTTTAAAGCTGCAGCTAGCGTAAAAAGTGTTTACCCTTTCATTTTAAATACACTAGCTTAAAATTTGCAAATTATATCTTCATCTTCAGAAATGAACAAATAACTTACAGGTTTTTATGATTTCTTAACGTACTGTATAGATAAGTCCTTTTTTTTTTTTCATGTTTCATGAATGCTGAAAATAAATCTAAAATCTTAATAACTATTAAAAAAGTAGGATTCTTTTAATGAAATGAAAAGTTATGAAGTTAAAAAACTGAATTGCTGAAGAATATTCTAGTCCACAGGCACATACTTATGAGAGTGGCTTAAAAGTACCTATGTTAGAAATGGGATAATTCAATGCAGTAATGTCCAATGATCGTTTTTTTCCTCAAGACCATGAGTGTGACGCCATTAACACACATCTAAAGCAATAACTTTTCTGACCAATGAGATAGTTTTCGCCTGCCTTCTTTGGTCCAAATTCACGGGAAGTATCCATTTGTTTTTACTATTACGTGACTTCCGTATTGGGATGAGGAATCCAGTTCTCATTGACGATTAATCGAATTTTGACAATCGATAAAATGCTGACTTAGCAGCAAATGCGGCTTTCAAATCAAAACTAACCCATGAATTAGTTTGAAATTTGTTTTGTTGCTACTTAAAACATGGAAGCACACAATGGTAACACTAACTTTCCTTAGCAACACCATCTGCCATCAAACACATGTACTTTTTGAACCTCCATGTAGAGTTCAAATTGAATGAGGAAAATAAAAAAAGTGAAATAATTTGCTATCATAATATTCAAGTATTTTGAGGGGCTTAGAGCGAGAGATATTAGAGTTGTTTAACTCTTAGATATATCTTTATAATAAAAATAAATCGTTATTGTATTTCTTGCAAAATTTCTCTTTCTTTTTTTCCAAAAACTTTTTTTAGATACTATACAGATTGGCATCTGTACTGATGGGGATAAAGCGACATACCCTTACAGCAGACATAATTTCCGAAAAAACGTAAGTCAGATACGAGTTGCTGTTTGTTAAATATTAGAAACTTTTTCCAAGGTTTCATTTATCTTAAATTTATCTATGGAATGAACGCAAAAAAGACTACTCATATTTTTGAAGAATGTTAATTTATTGCTATACGTCAGGTGCTTTAAAAATTGGAGACCTTTAAGTGTTTACTTGATAAATAGAATGTCTTTTATTAAATTCATTTTCGTGTGCATTCGTTTCTCTTCGATAAAAGCAATCTGTCATTTCCGTTCCATGCAGCTTTTAAAATGCCTTTCTTTGAAGTAAAATTAAAATAATTTCTGAACAAGAATCTTCAGTTTCAAAAAGGTCTTCAAGTAAAATCCTTTCAAAATAATCCATTTTCAAAATAAATAAACTCAATGCACTTTATATTGATTAAAAGTCGAATACAACAGTCTGAGTTCGAGAACAGCATTGAAAGTCTAGAATTATTTATTGCAATAGAATGAATTCTTGTTTCGCTACCACTACTCTGTCGACTATCAACGATCCCTTTATAAGCAATTCCGAAGGACATATTTATGTTTATTTAGGGCTAGAATATTTATCGGAAATGATATAAGAGAATTCTCTCACTGATTTAATACATTACTTCCTCAATAACCCGACACTTCAACTATCCCGTTCAGCGAGTAACCGGCATTTTTGTACTGAATGAAATTATTAATTCATGTATTAAAAAGTTATTTTATTCTTTCTACTTCAGTGGAATAATTAGGCTATCAATACAAAACTGTATATTTTGTGCTGTTTTAGTTATTTTGTGCTTTTGAAACTTCATATATGTGTACTATATTAGATTTCACGCAATAATACATAGCTTTTTCTGTTTAAATGCATTATAATTAGTGATTTTCGGAAAACTGGCGATTTTGGTAATCCGATGGTGCTCTGGTTTGATATTTTCTGGATTACTGAGAAAGTGCGGCATTTGCTTTAAAATTTTCGAAAAATTTAAGTTCTTTGGTGGACTTTTGAATGCAATAAGTCAGGCCAAGAGAGAGTGTAAATAATATTTTGATTATATATGATTGACCGTATATTAAGGTCGTACGTTGCAGCAATACTTTGGGAGAAGGATCGTGGTTATTTTGAAATTCGATCAGATAATGAGGATAACATTTCAGAAATCTCCTAGTTCTTCTAACTTCCACATCATCTTAACGTGAAAACTTTGGACACTGACGCATTAAATATTTGTGCAAGTCCCGTTACATTATAGGTTTACAGTTGAATCAGGGCTCGATACCACGACTAGGTGGAAACAAACACTGCCGTAAGAACTTGATCATAACCACTCAGCTACCGCGGCTGTAAAAACATAAATAAATAAAATAAGAAATAAGAAATAGCGTGTTTTGAAGATTCTATGGTTATATTATCTTAAAGAATATGATGAATAGACGCTAGAAAAAAGAGTTTTTAAACTTTAAGCTAACATGCCATACCAAGGAGAAAAAAACATTTTTTTTATAGAATTATGGTACATTTTCCTTAAAATCTGTTTTATCTATAGTGCTGATATTTTGTACATTACAAAATGAAGCTATTTTATACGCAGTGACTGTAAATTTTTTTGTAATAAACACTTACAAATTTTAGGTGCAAGTACAATATTTGTAAAAAAATTAAGGGAAATTTGAATAACAAAATTTTAAAACTTTATTTTATTTAAATTTTGAGATTGTAATTATGTTCAGTGTATAGGATGTAGTGTTTATAAGTATTATGGAAATTTTTAAGCTAAAAATACATTATAATTTATGCAAAGTCTACCTAAAGTTACAAGATGTTCCTAATACACGAGTTAAGAATGTACACTAAAAGCTATTGATTATAAATTGCTTTTACCTAATCATTTATATAAATAAAAGATATTTTTGAAGAGCTTAATGATGGGAGATAGCTCATTGTTCACACCCGTTGCTAGTTCAACGACAAAAGAGGCGTTAGTGGAGGACGGATGACGCATGCGCAGAGAAACGAAGAAAAGAGAGTAGCAGCAGACCACCTTCACCGAGACGTGACTGACAACGCTGTCGGCAAATGTTTGCTGTTATCCGGTATGAATGGGCACGTGGGACTAGTCATCCATGAACGCCTATAGTCCAAGTAGGGTGAACAGGTCAAATCTCATCAAATGATTAGACGCGGTTTTTTCATGTTCGTTGAAGAAAGTCAGAGTGTGGAGACTGAAGATCGAGAAGGGCGTCTCTCCATATCCACGAATGAAACAACTATGCCAGAGTATTGGATGTGGTGTTAGTGGATACTCTCATAGCGGAGTCAGTCGTGTCACATTGTGTATTAGTCGTGCTCAGGTCCATCCGAAACAATATTGAGATGGAACAGGCTGAATAGCAATTCCTTGCAACTCAAGGCATTGCACGCTACGACAAATGTCTCTGTGTCAATTGTGACTATATCGAAAAATCGTGCAAGGAGTATAGTTCACGATGACATGGTTTATTTTTTTATGCAATAAATTTCCTTTGTGAAATAAATGACGAGACTTATTTTCGGAACAATCGTCATCATACACACACACACACACACATATATATATATATATATATATA
>BMAW01099966.1:98373-108439 GCA_019974015.1 Nephila pilipes | reverse complement strand
AGTAACCATATCAATGTTAAGTTGTTGTCATAAATATTACTATACCACATCTTGATTGTTTATTATTTCTTATACATTTTCCAGAAAAAAAGTTATTTTTATTAATCGATTTAGAAATCTTATCGCAAAATATAGAAAAATAGTCACAGAGTTGAATTTCAAATTTAAAAAGAACTAGATATTTTTACACAGATCCAAGATATTTGATTTGCATTTTTCATAAGGCAAGGAAAATATAAAATGTATGAAATGTTTCAAAAGTTAGTTTTAAGATAATTAATTTTCAAAAAATAAAAAAGCATATAGTAATACATTTTAAATGTTTTATTAGGAAAAGTGTTTTGTGCTTAAATATGCTAAATAAATTCAGTTTAAAAATATCAAAAAAAATTTCAGAGAATTTAGAAAATTGTGTGTATTTCTTTCCAAATATTTCTCTTAAAACTTGAAAACATTTACACAAAAAAGTAAATAAACTTGAATAAATGTAACAGTTTGCTGAAAGTTGCTGATGTTTATTCGAAGTAGAATCGCAATCATTCGCAGAAAACGGAGATACATTTTAAAAATGAAATTCCTTTCTGAAAGTATTTGACAAATTCAGAAAAAAAATTTCTTTAAGTATATTATTGCAAGAATCATCAAAATGTGTCTTTAAGAACAGCTAAAGAAATATTTCAGATTCAAATACTGCTACATAGCCAGAAAAATAAAAGGAACATTTTATTTTTCGGTTGTAGTATTTATTCCCAGTGGTTGTAAAATAGAGCATTACTGATACTTTGTGCTCATTTTTGGTGAAAGATACAAAAAAAATTATAAATTTAGCATATTTGATTTAAAATGTTACACCATCTGATTTTTTTTTCGTGTTTCTAAGCACTTGTGGCAAATATTTGAATATATTTGTAAGCTTTGGAAATGTAAGTCATGAATGCTTCTTTTTGAATAGAAAAAGAGTATTTTTTAGCAAGCGTTTCTCTTGCTGTCTTTTTGTGAACTTAGCTGCTTTTAAATTTTCCTTTGGGGAACAAGATATTAGGAAAGGGGAAATGAAAATTCTTTCTATTTTTCTTTTTCAATGGCAAAATATAAGAAAAATAACAAGTCGTATCCATCATTAAGAGATTATTTTTTAAATATATTGTAATTTAAGTAAAAAATAAATTATTTTTTTAAGTTGTATGTTAAGTTTTTCTTTTAAATTTGTTGAATATTTTGCGTATATATATTTTAGTTTTTGGAAAAGGGTCCGCACTTTGACAAAATTAGTTCTTAGAAAAGTTCACATTCCTCAAGCAGAAATGTAGGCCATTTGACTCATATTAACTGATAAAAACGTGCTGATTTTCTATTTGGAAATTAGAATAATTTTTCACTTAGCTTAAGTATGTAAAATATAAGTAAAATCTTTTTTTAACATTTTAAATATACTCTTAAGTAAAATTAACAAAACAGAGGAAACCAATAATTTTAACTTCAATTATATTATTTGGTACAATATTAATCTACAATGACACTTGAAGAAATATTCTCCGCTGGAATTATATGTCCTACGGAAAAGTTTGATATGAATGTAAGTTTCCCTAAAATGATTGTTTTTTACAGATTTTAAAACATCGAAATAAATAATTATAATTTTTATGCTCTGGTTAAATAAAATGGAACCAAGATATTTTTCTTAAAAGATCAGACTTTACTTTTTTCAATACATTTCTTAAATATTGTCATATTTTTATTTTTTTTTTGTTCTTTTGTGGAACAGAAACATCACTGAGGGCGAGGGAGGAAAGACAACTCAATTTCTGGATATTTAAATAACAAGAATTTTACGCCTGAATGATAAAAATATTACTCCTTACTCCTCAAAATTCTAACTATTTAAGGGGCTCAGGATCCTTGAACCTCAAAATTATTGATTTTTTGAAAAAAATATATGTTAGAGCCTTATCTGTTGTGAACATTTTGGTACCAAAATTATAATGATACTCCAAACACTCCCAGAGTTATCGAGAAAAACTAAACTTTGATTTGAATTATTTTATTGTAATTTTTCAACTTAAACTTCATTTTTATCATAACAAAATATTTTAACTTGCGCGCTGGATTTCTCAGAAACAATTTAAGATATCAGTATGAAATTTTGTGTACATGTTCAAAAAAGGTTTCTTTAGGACTTATAGATCAAATTTTGTACAAATTATTAACAGAAAATCTTTAATATGAATTTTAATTGGGTTTTTTCTTAAAATTTCAATTTTTTTTTTTTTTTTTTTTTTTTTTTGATAATTGTATCAAAAAAAAATTTTTTCCTCTAAATTTCTCAAAAAGTTTGTATAACTTCAAAATTTAACTTTTTCTTACTAGTTAACATCAAATTTGTAAATTTTAATCAATAATATGCTTCAGAATCCTGCACGCAGCAAAATATAAATTTTCTAAATTTTGAAAAAAATGTCCAATTTATTTTTTTCATTATAACTTTTTTAAAAATTTCTTTAAATCTTATGAAAGCATGAGGGGAAAATGTAAATAAATAATAATATTATTTGTTAAAAGTTTTAATTGCCTGCTTTGTTTCATTGGTAAATTATATTGATTCGAAAAATGATATTTTTTTCAATACATGGTCAAGCGTTAAGAGTCCTAAGACCCCTTAAATTTCTTAATAAAGAATGTGGAAAAATATTCACAGATACTATAAAATGAGCTACTTTCAAATAACGAGCTTACATCATAGTATTCTTCTTATTATTTCAATGCTATCAAATGTGAGTTCTTTGGCATTCAGATCGAATCAACTTGTAACAGCGGTTATAAATCAGCAAGACAATCTTTACAAATTCAACTCACATACTCGCGGATCGATTTGAAATAAATTATAATGACATTCACAAAACTAAATTTAAAAATATACTTTTTTTAAGAAAATATACCCAATTCAATAAACACATGACAGAAATTTGTAATATTTTTTCTCGTTTTTATTGTAATTCATCGCTGTATTCCATTTCTCTTAAAACACTATCTAAAATTAATCCAAGTTTAATGCATTTTTCTTATACAACTTAGTTTACTCCTTTCAAGAAAATAATCAAAATCCTTTTACACACAATCTATACGAGTATAGACATCATCTTAAATAGAATCTCTAACAGCAAATATACGAAAAATTGATACCTTTTATTTGCATGAGTGTTTTGTAAAACCTGTACAAAGCCGTTTCTAGTAACAGCAATTTGATCAATGCATTAAAAGTAAAAATATTTTAAATAAAAATTACTCAAGAAAAATTATGTGGCATTTAAAAACCTACGTATCGAATCTATCCATAAAAATGTAGTAAATAAATGCTTGATATTTCTTTTTAATTATTTTATCAATAAAATTTATCAAGTGTCTTAAAAGTATCTCTCTTTTCAGATATAGAATTTTTGCTTCTTTAACATCAACAATAAGTTCCATGCATATTTTATAAATAACTTCTGTAGTGCTATATTTATGTTGGGAATACCTTTAAATACTCTGAAAAAAATGCGAAAACAACTCAAACGTTCGATATCAAAGATAAATTTGGATGACTGGATATCAAATGATATTAGCAGCAGTGTATAAAAACGAATTAACAGAAAAACTATAGATATTATTGCCAATGTGTGATATTCATTTTTATAATTGGTGAACACATTAAGAAATCTAATAAATGGTCCTATCATTGGAGTAAATCTATAAGAAAACCGATAAACTTTTGTTAATGCTTCGTGCGTTAAGATCCTAAAAATGGAAATTTAAAACTGGATTTGACATTAATTAAGTTTTCAAGCACATGAATCCTTTCTATGATTGATTCTTAATTATTTTTTTCATTAAGTTTTTAATGGAATTAACATATGAATTGAACTCCAAAAATGCTTTGGATCAATTTTACTATTCGCTAGCAACAACCTCCCATAATAAAATAATCCATTTTACCCAACACTACAAGCATTTCACTAAATAAACAGAGCTAATTAGCCTATTAGAGATTAATTCCTTGGATCGCTTAGGGGAAAACAAATTAATGCTTCTGTAAGCAAAATTCTTCCCCTATCGGTATCAAATGGTAAAATCTACTAGAGTAAAAGAATATCTTAGCAAAAGAAAAGGATAAATAAAGTTAAAATCGTAATTCTCCTTAAATTACCCAACGTAAAACAGTTCTGGAACTGTACTGAAGAAGATTTATTCAACGAATTTATGGTAAATAGAAACATATGCTGCGCAATGTAAGGATTTGATAAGTATGACAATTAATTTGAAACAAATAAGTTGCAAAAAAGATTTCAAACCAAGTAAGATATATGATTATCCTCTATGTGAAAGGGACAGGCATTATCTTAATATATTTTGAACAATTATTTTTATTTCTGTTTAATAAAACAGCATCCAAGTAGTAATTAAAAAATCAAATTAAAGTTTTCACTTTATGTTTGTCATTATCCATGAATAATTAGATATTACTACTAACTAATAATATTTAAAATTATTATTTGCTTCAGTGAATTTAGTAGTTTATTTAAATTAATAGTGATATCTACGAAAATCAATGCAATGAATAGTTTAGGAAGTAAAACATATTTTTCAAGTATATTGATGTAATGAGTGCAATTGCAGAAACGTTTGGTGTACTTTTTATTTTGACTCATGTGTGGGTGTTATTGATTCAAAATCCTGCAATTATCCAAGCTGTGAGAAAATAATATATATAAATAATTTAGACAAAACTGTGAAAATGAAAGGGAATGGAAGAAGAAAAGTAGGGTAGGGTTGAACTAGATGAAGGAGGTATTAAAATGAGATATACGGCTAGATATCGTCCCGACAGGTCAGACTCACTGGTCACTCTTTCTAACCAAATACAACAAATTCCAAATAAGAATGAATGGTAAAATGGCTCAAGCATCTTAATGTTATAAATACTATACGTACATAAAAGTAAGCTACTAAGTAGATTTTTTTATTTTAATTTACAAATAAAGTTATATATTTCATTTCACTGTCAATTAAAACAAATTTTTAAGTACACACACATACATCTCTCTCTCTATCTCTCTCTATCTCTATCTATCTATCTATCTATCTATCTATCTATCTATCTATCTATCTCTATCTCTATTTCTCTCTATCTCTATTTCTATCTCTCTCTCTCTGTGTGTGTGTGTGTGTGTGTCAGACTCTGGATACTAAAAAAAATCCTTAGATTTTATAACAATTAACCCATGAACAAATTATTTTAATGAAGCATTTGTTTCCTCGATAATATCATAAGTTACACTTACAAAAACTTAAAATGCTAATTTGAATACTATTAATTATTTTTTACAAACTAAAGTTTTATTTGATGTTAATACTTATAGTCCATATTTAATATATCACTCTTTATTAGGCAAAAGGTTTGACAAATTGAAAGTTAATCATACAAGAGTATCTTTATGTTTTTTAATTACTTCAATTAATTAATTACTTTTAATTTTTATTTTTTCCAAGAAGTGATTATTTTCTTAAATATTTTCAAGGAAAATTGCCTTATGTATTTATATTACTTTATGTTTACCCATTAATGATCAGTATATTCAATCAATTTCTGATTATAAGACTTGCCTACATTACAAAAATCAGAGTAATATAAAAAGATAAACTACAAAAACAAAATTTTAATTTTAAATCGAATATCATTCATATAAAAGTGTATTTATTTATGCTAATGAGTTTTATATCATATTTATTTTGATCTCTGTCACTAAATAATTTTATAATATTGATACTAAGCATTTGAATTATTTATTTTAAATTCGAAAAACATTTGATTGATTATTTATTCTTAATTTCTCTTTCGTTCAATGTTTTATTTTTATAAAATATAGGTAGGACCAACATGAATGTAACATTTACTTTACACTTCATTTAAACTTCAGCTCTATGTTTAAATGTTGTATGAAAAAATTGTTATTATTATTCGCAAATTTAATAGAATATTACTGCATTAAAATGGCCATTTAACATGATTGTGTCAAAGTATAATCCTTAAGTTATTGATTAAAATGGGTAAAAAATTGTACTAGTTTTAACATTTGATGCGAAATGAAATTACCTTTCCTAATTAAACTTTCCTAGAATGTAGATAAATCATCATTATAAGGATATTTCATGAAACCCCTTGTCTAGTTAATCTTGAATGAAAAATATAGTTTAGAAGTGATTCTCTGTCAAACATAAAAAAATCCGAATCTCCGAGGACTGTCTTAGTATTGCACAAAAATAAGTCTGATTTTTTTCCATTAGCAATTGTCGTCGAATGAAAAAAAAAACAGAATTGTATTTCTTAGAAAACAGAAGAAACTGCTTGCTATTCAGATATCAAATAAGGGAAGAAATATGATATTTGATAAGAAAAAAACTCAAACTTGGATTTCCCAAATGTAATTATCTTCGAGGAAACTTTGTTTGGTTTCTAAAACAAAAGTTATGGCTTATCAGACGACACGAAAAAACAAATTAAAAAATAAATATTTGGATATTTTTTTTGAAAAATATTACAAATTCCTCTTCAGCATTACTAGAATTTATTGCATTTATCAATAAAATGGCAAAATTATTTTTTTTTTCGGATCACAAAAGTATGTAATAGAACTTATACTATTATAAAAAAAATGATTGCCTTTATGAATAAAAAAAAAACTCTTATTAACTATAACTCATTGAAATATTGATATTTATTTTTAACGACTGAATTTCTTTTTTAAAAAGAAAAATACGAAATTACTCTACCACATTACAAAAATATATTACTTTTATCGATAAAACAGTCTTTAATTTGCTTAAAATCAAAACTGTATTTAAAAGAATGTATTCATACGTATACATAATGTACCTTCATGCAGAAAAAAACACTCTGCACGTGAAATTTAATAAAAAAATAATATTTCTTATGAGATACCATAATTTCTTAAAAATCTAGAAAAGGTATTAAATGCTTTGAAATACACTTACTATTACAGAAATAGACTTACTTAAGTCTATTTCTTAAGTATCTTTCTGTAGCTGCACCCGTATTTCTGTATAGTTTCAGAAATAGATTTATAAAGAACAACAATAAGTATAATAAGTCAGCCATGAATAAAAATTGAATAAATATCAATTTAAATAAAATTTTGAAAAGTGGTCTGTTTAAATGAATTAAATTATTTGGTTTTCTCTCTCTTTTAAATTTTACAAATCTAAAAAAAAAGGAAAGCTGCTAAAATTTGATGAATAATACAATAATGCATTTTCACATTACAGATAATATACTGAGTAACCATAATCTGGAGTACATATAAGAATAAATTTGAAGAATTTGTTATAACCTAGGAATATCAATCTTAATTATAAGGAATTTACTAAATATACTACACTATGCTCTTATTTTTATTCATTCTTAAAAGCCATCAATTATTTTTGCTTTCAGTTCTAATGTGTTTGAAGTAACAAAACTTTAGAAACACTATTCTGTATTTTACCTCAAATATCATTCCTTAAAAACAATATTTTAAATACCTCAATCATTTATATTGCTTTCTCATGTATTTGATTGAGGAGGTATAGATGAATCTTCACATTAAATTCCTCGGCATTTTAAGAAAATACTGTTACTATACTGTAGGTTTCAAAGCATGCAGCCAAGTATAAGTACATAAAGCACTAATTTCAGTTTTCTTTACACTGATACGAGTTTAATATTTCCGTAAATTATTTCAGGGTACAAATATATAGTAATGTTGTTACTTCACTTTCCTATATTAATAAGTACATAATAATAACAAGATTATAATAATTGATAATCACAACCAATACTTAGACAGGATATTAAATAACGATACAATATGATATTCAATCTTGCTGTATCATATTTTATTTATAATTTATCTAAATAATATAAGAATAATTTAATAAATATATGTTTATATAATACGATATTAAAACCTAACTTTTATTTAAATCGAAAGTGAAACTAAACTTGCGAGCTTTTCAGACAAACTTTAAAATACGTTTGAATCTAATATTGAAATATTCGATGACAAACTGCTCAAATTCTTTGTAAAATAACTGTTAATAAAAGTATTATTTTCTATTGAATTTTAAGTCAGATGCATATATTTTCTTAAATGTTATACATTTTATTCATATAAATAAGAAATATTTAAAGAAAATTATTATCATTAATTCTATAAATATTTATAAATTATTAAATTATTAAACATTTTAAGTTTGTCTGCATATATACCTTATTTAATTTCACTAAATAAAGGGAAAATTTTAAACATATTTTTCAAAAATAACTTCTCTTTATTCTAAAATGGAATATAATACTTCAGAGGTATACTCAAAACTGGATCTTAAATATTAATTACGAATTTTTTTTTATATCGATGTACTAATGTGCCTTGCAACTCATTTATAATTACATCTATAGTTCTTAATGAAAAAGAATAAATTCATGTTCTATCTGTAAATGTATTTAAAAAGAATTTTTTTAACTCAAAGAAAAGAAATGATATCACTCAAACTCATTATTCTAAAAAGGGCTTCTTGCTTCTATAAGTTGATTGAATAAAAAATAACTAGACCATATATATATATATATACATACACTCATGGACAAACAAATTAGCACACCAAGAAGAAGTCGTCAAAATGAAACGTAATTTTACATATGTAATGACTACTTTGATATAAGTAAATGAAGTTAGAAAATCAAAGAAAAATGATCATTTATTTCAGAGAAAAAGGCAAAAGAACGGAGGATTTAATACCATGTTGACCCCCACTGTAGCGCTAATGCACAATGCGATATGATCGGGCATTGAGGCATACAAGTTCTGTATGATGTCGTGAGATATTTCGTTCCATATTTGCTGTAACCTTGCTGCTAGTTCGTTCTAACTCGAGGGATGCCCAACTCGCCGTCCCAAATGATCCCAGATATGCTAGTTTGGAGATAAATCTAGGGATCAGGCAGGCCAAGGAAGGGTAGTAACAGTGCGGAGATAGTCTTGTGACACCCTCTCCGTGTGAGGCTTAGCACTGTCTTGTTGAAAAATGGCTCCTGGGAGCCGCTGCATGAATGGCAACACATGTGGTTGCAAGATGTCAGGGACATACCACTGGGCTGTCATGCTACCACGGATCAAAACTAAGGGTGACAGTGGGTTGTAGGCAATGGCACCCCATACCATCACACTAGCTGTGTTAGCGGTGTGTCGCCTTAAAGCAAAGGCAGGATTGAGGCGTTCACCACAGGGTCTCCACACACGAAGACGATTGACATCACTGCTGAGATTGAATCTGGATTCGTCGCTAAAGACGACCTGGTTCCATTCCGCTGCAGTCCAGTTTCCTACTGCACGGCACCACTCCAAACGGAGGCTTCAATGGGTGGGCGTCAAGGGCAGCATACGTAATGGGCGCCGCGATCCCAAATTTCCTTCAGCCAGACGACTTCGTATGGTTCGAGAAGACACTGGAGCCCATTACGTGCGGCCGATGAAACCCGCCATCCAGAAATGGCCTGGATGTCGGCCAATGAAAGAGTTGGCTGTACGCTTCCATTTCTTACGATGAGGTGGTCTTCTGGACTTTTGGTCTGTCGAGGGTTTTCTGAGCCTGATCTTCGTGTAAATGACATCTTTAGTCCCAACACCTCCTGACACCACATTCAGAGGGGCCTAATTGACGAGTTACTCGCCTAGCTGACCACCCAGTTTCCATCATGCCGATGATTCTCCCCCTCTCAAACGGCGACAGCTGCTCATATTGTCTTCGAAAACGGCGTAATGGCATTTCTACCTCAGCTCTTAATTTGTAAACTATTCAGTACACTCAAACAAGCTTTGGTTACCTGTTTTTTACTCCACGGAGAACGACGTTAAACGCTCTCTACCGGCTATACGGAATGCGTTATCACGCTGCATTTCTTATCACTTGCATATCTCCTCGACATGTACCTTCATGCCAAGTTTCGTTACGATCCCGCAATTATTTCTTGGTG
>BMAW01099966.1:79110-98273 GCA_019974015.1 Nephila pilipes | reverse complement strand
TATGTATATATATATATAAAGTATTATTATATTGTAAATTCTTGTACAAATAGATAGTATTTATATTCATTTAAATACAATATATAATGGAAATTTGATGAAAAAATAAAAATATAGATTTCTTTATATTTTGTTAAAAATGTATGAAGAGCCCATAGGATATTTACGTAATATATAATATGTTTTTTATGGAAATTATATTTTTATTTAATGCACATATCTGGATTTTTTTTTTTTTAAAAAAAATTCTTCAATATGATTATGTTTAATTTTTTTATTATGTGTCCATAATAAAAAAATAACTCACTATTTATTTAGTTAATTCTACTAAGATATTCGAATATCTAATGCATGTAAGCAAATCGAAATTTTTACGTCGAACTAGTATCTTAAACTTGGTAAGATTAGCCTAGAAATATTCGAATCTATTACCTTATAACACATTCTTAATAAAAATAAATAAATAATCGCTTTAGATCTTGTGTAATTTCTCCCCTTAGCAAAACTAAATATAGGGAGTAAATAAAAATTATTCATCTTATTTAGTGTAAAATACAATATGGTGTTTTATTTATATCAGACTCTCTTTTATATCAGAATCTTTCCTTTAATAGGAGATATCTGGAAGTTTTTCTTCTACTTCTCACTCTATCGCTTTAAGAAAATTTTGTATTAAATCAGAACGTCTAACACAAGAAAATATCTAGGTAATTAATAAAACATTCACTTCGTCGTAAAAGCAGGATTTCTTTATCTTAAAATAATAAATTGTTTTCGAACTTCATTTTCCTCAAGTATGTTAAAAACAGCATCAATGTTCACAAATGTTTCATGTATTTATTTTCCGTTTGCACTTAATTTGACAGAACAATTATAATCTAAATTTCAACGTTTATAATTACCCCCGTAGAAGACTTATCCTAGGACATTGAATGTTTTCCATTTTATGTGATAACTCTTTTTATTTTTCCAATTGCTTTCAAAATATGACAATAAAATTTTAACCTAAATTTCAACACTCACAATCAACCAAAGAAAAGTTATTGTAAGATATCTAATGTTTTTCGAAGTTCAGAACCACAATATTTAAACATGCTTCTAAAAAAGGACAAAATAGAATTTAAGTATGCGCTAACGTCAAAAAAGCATACTTTCAATTATTTGGGAATATATTTGATACTTTATTATAAAATAAGACCAAATTTGTCTTGCTATATTACAAGGGCTTAAAAATGGATTCCGTAACAAGAAATGCTTCATATATTTGACGTTGACAAATTTTTTACTCAATGCTTTCGAAGGTATTCACCACATTTACAAAAAAAAGTAATGTTTAATACAACTTCTTTAAAAAGAGTATGTGCTTTCTATGTCATTAACCTTATGAATTTAAATTTATATGTAACTATCTTTTATAGTATTGGAAATAATCAAGGGCTACAAACTGATGCTGATGGGACTGTCCATGTACTTCATGTAGTAACGCCAAGTCCCTCAATTTAGGCTCAAAGGCCAAGGATACCAATATCACAAGAATTTGACATTAAACTAAAGTTGAAACGATAATTATAATGGGGTGACTTATTGCTTTGCGTCAAGAGGATTTAGCAATAGACATATTTTTGTCACCATTATTTAAAGTTTTTTTTTTCTGAAGAACATTCTTCTGTTTCACAAAAGTTCCAACCAGTCTTCAAGATGCTTGATATTGAAAACTATTTCACAGTACCGTTACAAAAACTACCCACATTTTTCTACATAGTAGGTACATATTGTATGTTATAATATAATATTTTCAATAAATCAGTGCATTTAATAAAGAATCAAATGCAACGGTGTTCATTAATTTAATTTAAAATATGGGACTAGTTTTATTATCAAATATTCATGGCCACTGCAAGTACTTTATCAATACCGAATACTCTCCTCTTATGAGGTCATTTTATAAGGTTATAGTTTATTTACTACTGATCCACCTGTCACACAATATTAGAAAATTAAAACAAAAAAAAATACTATTTCATTTTTGAATTAATCAAATTTTTAAAATTACATGTATTTTAAATAACATAACATAATACGCATTTAAAAATATAATTAAAATAGTAAAATTATTAAAATAACTCAAAAAGATATTAAATATTTGCCCCAAATAGTGTAGTATATTTTATAAATTCATAACACATTTGAAAGATCCAAAATTAGTTCTTAATATACAACCTATACCTAGCCTATTCCGTATGAAAATTTAGTCTACATCTAGTACGTCATGAGTTAGTAAATAACTAGTAGTGGTTTACTTTAAAATATAATTAAAACGATTTTCATTTTTGACTGAAATTTAGAACGTAGGCTTTTTAAACCTATAATACGTTGTTCAATAAAATGCTGGATTCACTGATTAAAATTACATTTAGGTAGTGGTAATTTATACTATATAAGTTAAATAATGATGAATGTTCTCATGACTACAGTTTTTTTAGTTTCTGAGCCATCAAAAAGGTACAAATTTAATTCAGCTACTAGGAGAATTGAAAAATTTATTAAATTATTAAATTATGACTTAAATATTCTTTGACTTTTCTGCATCATAATATATGGCTATTCTACATATCTTATCTTCGTCTACAAAATAAAAATATTTATTAGAATTTTACGAATAATAAAATACACCTAGAGAGTTATATTTTCTCAAGTGATATGTGGATCATAGGACAGGTTAACCTTTATATAGAGAGACAAAATGAAGATAAAATAACAATTATATCAAAAATAGTTAACATTCTAAAGCAAATATAAAATATAAGAAAAGTATTTTAATATTTAGTTCGCAGTGAGCAAGTATTTTTATTTAAGCCGAAAATATATCATAGTTGTTAACCTTAAAATTCAAACATGAAAATTAAACGCTAATTCAATTATATGAATTCAAACCCTAATGAAAGTTTCCGGTTTTAGCTTTTGGGGAAAGAGAGAAAATTCTTTCATAATAACTTTCCAAGTTAACACTTCTAATGTCGGATGTTGAACTGGAATAGGAAATTGCATTTCTCTGATTTATAAGGAAGTACACAAGGAGCAATTAAGTAAATTTGTCATAAGAATTAACTTTAAGAATTTGACTGAAAACCTGAATCGATTCCAATGGGACACTGGTTTAATCATTAAATGTTAGTATACATTTTCGGTAAAAGAAAGTGGTGAACTAAAATTAACAATCCAAAGTTATTCACGTTGCGGGAATAAAATCTCTATATTTGATTAATATTAGCCAATATGATATTAATATTAAGTAAATTCATAAACTTATAAGTATATTGCAACATATCTATCATAATTCAATAAAACCAAGGCGATTAAGTAAAAATTAGTATACTGAATTGAAAATTAAAGAAAGCAGAAAGTCAAAAAATAAAACAAAGTAAATTAAATTATAATATGAAACCAAAATTGCGCAAAAATATGTAATAAACTTGTATGTAATCGAATAAATGTACTCAACTTTAGCAGTACAAAAATTAAATTATATTTAAATGTATAACTAAAATCAGTGATTTATAATTATCCAATTAGTGCAATGGTCATAAAGAGCGAAACCACAAACAAACTGTACAATGTATAAATTAAGAAGAAGGGAAAATAAAACAATGAAGATAAAAATGGAGATAAAGTAATTAAAAAGGCTGTCTCTGGAATGGGAGTGAGAATGCATAGTGACTGACCCAGTGGTCACGTGATGAGGACGACACCTGAGCAGGCACTACCCTCTAAAATTTTCCACACCACGCCTCAGGAAGAGGGGAACTAGGAGCTTTGACCAGATTAAACTGGCATCAGTCAAGCTAAACGATGAGTATTCAGTGGCATTAGAACTCGAACCCATTACTTGATGAACACATGTCGGTGATGATGATGACCATACCGCCGTCATTCTTAAGACCAAATGAAACAAATTAACTTTAGACAAATTAAAATATTTCACTGAACGACTAATATACACAATTTATACTCTCTTATAAAATTTTAAAAGAGCTATAAAACACTTACCTATCTTAAATTCATGTTCTCTACATAATCTACAGATCTCAAATGGTGCTTGTTCATAAAGATCAAATTCCTTATCTACCCGATTGATAGATTGTATCGTTTTTCGAAGAAAGGGAGGATTAAAATTCTAGAAATGTTTACTACATTGAATAAATATGTTATATAATAAGAGGAACACTAATATTATACATGCAGTCTAGAAAATTGCCTAATGTGATATTTATTTTTTCCTTATAATTAAATTTGAATGCATAATATAGAGAAAAAAAAACCTAGCTCAAAAATGTATATCTTGATAGAGTCAACATCTATTCATTACCTGACCGAATTAAAAAATAAATTTCTAAAAAATATAGAAAAAAAATATTGCTTTATACTTATAATAATATATAAAGAAAAATAGCTTCTGTATAAATTAATTTAACCACCTCAAACGTACTATTTAAAAGTTTCATTATCAAACAAAATTGTACTAAATTTATTCATGATTGTGATTTATAAGAATTTAAACATAGGTAATGAATTTATATTCAAGAAAATATAATTTAATTCAAGTTTACACCTTTTTTTTATACAAAATATTATATTATCAGAGGGACATTCAATCCTAGATGTTGATTTAAACGTAAAATTAACCAATTTTTTCTTTCTGTATCTCACTCAACTGATAAAGTCATTTACTTTTATTGTAACGACTTAATGAATGAGCGTTTCTCCATTTTTCTACAATATGCGTTTTCGGTAAAATGTTTTCTTCTTAGACATTATTCCAGATTAAATTAGAAATTTTATATTTCTTAAAAGAAATTCATAAAATCTTTCAAAAGAATTTAGGAACGGTAGTTACCTTCATTATACTTTCACGAATTTTTCTCTAATTATAATCTTAGCGATCATAGATATGAGTTCAGGAAACTATAACCATCAAGGAATATTTAATTAAGGTCACATTATTTAACAGCCAATACAGTCAATTAACGAAGGAATAGTGGTGATTATTTGATTTGTTACACGTAATAAGTTTTCTCCACGCTTTGAAATATGGCGTTATTATGAATAGAAGGACGATTAAAGAGACGAAAATGGTCCTTGTATGATGAAACGCAAACACTTTGGACATTTCATCAACATGGAAGCGTTGAGAAGTAATATTGGTTTACATACAGATTTATTATCTGACGTGATAAATGTTGATATCCTGAGGATTCATATTTAATCTTTAATCATTCCTTTTGAATCACACAATTTAAATTCAATAAACATTAATGAAAAATCATATCTTATTTTTGTTCATTTCTAAAGACACACATAATATCATTAAATTCTTTTATAATTTTCACAATATGGAAAAGCTAATTCTAAATCAGCAATAAAGAGTAAAAAGAAAAATCAATATAAAGCCCAAGCCAAAGTAAAGTTATTTTCTAAAATATAAATTGAAGTTTAAATTACTTTGGGAAGAATTCTGCTCATAAAAGTAATAAAACATGACAAGTTAATCTTGAAATATTTTCACTGAAATTTCTCTTTGAAACGAGTGAAGTTTACAGTGATATAATGCATACCATCATAAGTCTTTTTAGCAATTTAGAACTTAATTTTAGTTTTAAGAAATGTAGTTTCTCTGGAATTGCTTCCCTTATGAGATGCTTTCAGAGTTAATTTTGTTAAGAAATTTATTAAATGTTATGGTTTAGTTGTAAGAGAATCTTAGATAAAGTCCACTTATATGCCAAATTACACTGCCGATGTACACATTATTTTTATGATTATCTTATCTGCCTTGTGCATGATAAATACTTGTGACAGCTTCTAATAGTACTATCTTAAAATAGCTTTGACGAGAGGTAGTGTTTTAATTTTAATAGAATTATATATCTATCTATAATGCTGTCTCATATTAATCAATATTACCAAACCTAATAGATATAGATTGCTGTTTTTAACATAATTTTGTTTTAGAGTTGTAATAATAATTTTTGGCAAATCAGTTTTTGAATTTCAATCATGTTTGATAGGTTCCTTAAGGAGCAATATTTTTTCTTAAAAGCACTTCAGACATAATGCATTTGAACAAAAAAAGAAACTTATATTGCTTCATACAGCAGAATCGGACATAACATAAAATTCATGTCGTACACATCCACCAAAAATATCTGGCTCTTTCCTTCTGAACTTTACTTCTATTTAGTACTAATATTGAACTCTTTACTTCTATTTAGTACTAGTATTAGTTAAAAGTGCTTATGTTAAATGTGGAATTAAAATATGCAAACAATTAAATTACTATTTTTAAAGGTTTTGAATAATTAGGAATAAGGAATATAAAGGGATTTAATCGAGGGTCAATAATCCCCTGAGTCTTCTGTTTTAGTTAATCCTTCGCCTTAAAAGGGGAAGTTTACTTTTTACAGTTTTTATTAAATTTAGAATTAAAATACTTTCAGCTAAGTTTTTTTTAATGAAAAGGCAAAATATATTTAAAATATATGTTAAAAAGTAAAAAAAAAATTATGTTTAAAATACAGGGTGTTAATAAGATTTACGACACATTTTAATGTTTAATAACTCATAAAATAATGAAGATACAGAAAAAAAAAACTTATGAAATTTATTGGTGCTATATTTTCCTTTTCTGGTTAGAATATCTTAACTTTTGTAAACATCCTCTGTTTGTGTTATTAATTGCAGATAATTTCATTTTCCAATTTGAATGTATTTTCTTTGTAAATATCATCTGCTTATTAATTGCATTTTTCTCTCTTTAGTTTTTGGTAGCGATTACAATGCAATATTATGCTTATTTTTGATATGTGTGATTTTTTTTAAGGGGAGGGGGAAAGGGCATCGTTTACAGATGGAAAGTATCGAACTTTTGCTGACTTAAAAGCCTGGATTGTAACCGCAATTGCCGACGAGGAGGCCGATATGTTTGCCGATGTCTAACGATAAATTTGACTATCGTCTAGAAATTCTCCGAGCGATGAAAAAGACACACATGGAAGTATTTTATCAATGGACATTAGTTTTTTTTTATCTGTCTAACCATTCACGCTATCAATACTAATATATATTCATTATTTTAGGAGTTATTAAACATCAAAATGTGTCCGTCCTTTTAAAAACACTCTGTACATAAATATTTCAAAATTTTCAATTATAATTTTTTTAAAACAAATGTTATCTTTTCTACTTATAATATTAGGGAAAGATTATGTAGAAAGTAAACAAACACTCTAATACATTTTTATTTTTTATGTTTTTGATTTTATTATTTCATTACAAATAAATATAGTTATGAAAAAAATGTCTCAAATATATACCAATGAATGTTGAATGATCTCTCATTTCAAATACAATTAATTAAAAAAAAGAATGTAAATGTAAAACTTAGAAAATTTAAAATCTGAAAAATTAAACTATTAATAATGAATTTCAGTTTCTGAATGTCGTTTAAAAGTTAATTTCTGTGCTGAAAGAATTTTAGAAACGCAATTTAAAACAGTATCTCCAGGTCATTCCTTTCAGGGAATAAAAATTTTTAAGACCTCACTTCCCCTCCCAATCGATGCAGAAGAGGATTGGGGGGGGGGGGTAGAAAATGAAAAAGTAATTTTTTTCAAAAAACTCACAATGGTCTTGGAAAAATGGAACGTAACTGCTCCTATTGCGTTTCTTTCCGGTGAATGGTACTTGAAAAATGAAATCTTTGTGATATCTGACTTTAAATGCAATGCGTTTCTATAAAAGCTTGCTCTTTCCCACTCGAATTATCTTTGTACCCTTACGGCGGGCACTTCAATGTTTCTGGACCCATTGCAAATGAACTAGCATATCTAAGCGATTTTGAAAGTGAATTTCTCCCGAAGGAATACTTTTTTGCCCTAGAAACCCAGTCTCTTGTTCTTTCATTGTGTCTCCGAGATATGAGGTACTCTCTTTTGCAATTGTTTTTTTAAATAACAGAAAAGTAGTAAATGTCTTCCGCAAAGCTTTCGTTTTCAGTTTGGCTCCCTGAATAAAAAATATAAATGATAAGTTGATGCAACCTAGATAAATGAGGAGCAAAATGGCGTAATAAGATAAAAAGAACAATAAAGTAAGTTTTATTTCTTGGTTGTTAGATTCTAAATGAACAATCTAGAATGAAATCACAATCCCTTAAGGAGCCCGTTCGCAATCTGCTATCACTCTAAATATGTAGTCTGTATCTAATGAAAGGAAATTTAATTTCTTTTAGTCCATTTGTACAAAAATGTACAAATTAAACTTTTTCTCATGCAGGTTCAATAAATGTTGTGGATGAATAACATTTAAGCTATTTTTATTTATTTTTAGTGTCAATAAATTATATTCGAGCACGATGATATTGATTGCTATTTGTGAAACTTAGATATTACATTAATTTAAGGCTTGTTGTAAAGGAACAAAGAAATGATTTGTTCGTTTTACTACATTAACCGAGATTATAGCCATTTTAATATTATAAATATAATTAACTTTTACTACTACCAATCTTTTATTTTTGGAATCAATCAAATTATATAATTATTTAGAATTTAAGAAACTACAATCAATTTTTTGCCTTTTAAAAGTAATTATTGATACATTTCTACATTTTTAATTACTCTCGAGAAAAATTGATCCTTAGTAGAAATTCAAATAGAGAAATTATTATAATTTAATGGATTTTATATAACATGTAATAATAGTTTTATTGAGAGATAGGAATGTTTTTTTTTTCATTTCACTTACTTAAAGATTCTTATTTTAAAGTTTTATTCAGAAGTAATTGTAAATCTAATTTATAATTTCTATGAAATTGTTCATACACTTTCATTTTATGTAAGTAAAAATGATTTTAGGGAATTTCAACAATATATTTTCTAATCATTTCCTGATGTTTTCTACGCACTTTAAAATAAAATATTTCATATCGCTAAGGTTTCATAAAGTTGCATTATATCATCGGCAATGGGCAAAGTACAATATTTTGTTCTCCTGTCAAAAAAAAAAATTAGAAGTTTTAAATCAGATCTAGAATCTTAGTACTACTCCGTACGTAATAGATATTAGTGCTACAAATAATGTGCTTTATTGCTCCTTATTCCTTAAGATATTTCTTATTGTAATCAGGCCTTATACCGATATAAATATTGCTAATTATTCTTTAAGATATTCCTTATTGTAACCAGATCTTATTCCAATATAAATATTGTGTGTGTGTGTGTAAATTATATTTTAGTAATAAAAATTTTCCGTATTCTTCCAAAAATAACTATTAGGAAAGATTCAGTTTTATACTAAATAAAACAAATGGGTATAATTTTATACTTTCTGAGAACTTTATATATATTTTAAGAAACAAGGAAATATATTGAATACATTGTTATTATCTTCATTGGGAACTTCAATCTGAAAAGGCCTTAACAAAAAATGTACCATTAAAAAATATAACAAGAAAAAAATTAATTCCTCATTATGAGTATTGTTTCACAAATAAGCAATATTTAAACATTTTTAACCTTTTAGATTCCAGTGAAGATAAATACAACGTAGGCTTTAAAGGGTAGAAACCGTAGCAGCCAAACGTATCTCAAGCTAATGGAAACAAAAACAAATATAATACGAAAAAACTCGTTCAATAAGGTCAGCGTAATTAACAACACTTACACGAAGACTTAAGAATTGGGTAAATAAAGATCTCTTGTGAAGAAAATACGGATGAAGAAAGAAAATTATTTTGAATGAGAATGTGTTTATTGTTGTGAAGCATCATTGATCAGAAAAAAAAAAATTCTTTCTTAGAAAAAATGCTTCCATAGTGAAATTAACGCATTTGTAAAAGCACTACAACTACTGGTTTATTCCCTTTATTTTTATAGTGACAAGCATTTAATTTACCATTTAATTACATATATGACAATTCAAGAAATGTTTACTTTTACTTTTAATTTTACTTTTAAAACATTCTCAAAGAAGCTGTTACATGTACGAAATAAAATTATCTGCTTAGAACGAAATTAATAAATGAAGTTAAAAAGTAATTTTTTATGAATTATTTATTAAAATTGTAGTTTTATTGTAATCAGGCTTTTATAACTTAAGTTGTTAGGCGATCACTTGGAGATGTTGCAGTAGATCTTATTTCTTTAGACTCTTATCTCTATGACGTTCCTATAGAACATCCACATTTCTGATCAAACCTAAACTATTTTATCTATATGAATGCATTCAAGGACTGCTAACAGAACAAAAAACAGTGAAGATTTCTGAAGAATTACAGCCAACCTCCCCATAATTTTTAAAAAGTTTTTTAAATTATCTTAAAGGTCCAAAAAGTGTAATTAAAATTGACGAAACATTTTTGTTTAAAGAGAAAATATAATACCACTAAAACCTTCATTATATTTTTACTCTTCCAGAGCACTTTCTTACATTGAAATAAAAAAAACAAAGCTTTGAGGAGAAATGTTGCTGTCCTATATGATTATTATTACATTCGTGAAATCAAAATGTTTGTTAAACGAGAACTAGCTGACAGCAACAAACAATTACCTAAACCATTAAAAACCTTATTCTTACTTATTTTCTTAATTTTGCTCAAAGAATTTCATAAAGATATAATTGTATATACATGAGTATGATTTATGTTTTTTTTTTTCAAAATAAATCATCCTTATACTAAAGTTTTTTATTTTTTTTTTAAGATTTTTATTTTTTTTTTTTTTTTTTTTTTTCATATTAAAGTTGTTCTCATTATCGGTAAGGTATATCAGCGTCACTACGATGACATAACTCTTTTACGATTCACAATGAATCCACGTACACTGGTCAAGATAATTATTTCACATACATGTGATTTTTATTTTTCTTCCTTTTATATATTTAATAAAAACTACAATAAAATAATAAACACAATTCAGTCTCAAAATTATTTTGATTTTAACATTGCTATTATACTATAGTCAACATTTAATCAAAAATTGCAATTCATTCATTAGCAACGTATTAATAAGAAATAGTTCGACAAGTAACTTAGTTAAATAATTTCATAATACATATATGTGCAAATAACTTGTAGCTTTTTTTTCGGTGGCGAATCAAATCTTGTAAGTAATATTCCCTCTATTTAATTAATTGTAATGTAAAATGACGGATGATATCTTGCCATTCTTTAATTAAAATTAATTGCCCCTGCACCTCCACTTCAGAACAAAAAGTGACGTGTATTTAACCTATTTTCCAAATTACTCTATAAGTACTCTATTGAATTCAAATCAGGAGATCGAACTATAGTATTAGTAACTCTTGAAAAGTTGTACAGTAACTAAAGACAAGTATTCAGGGCAAAATCTCTCAGATATCATTATCTTGATAAAATTTATATACTAATAAAAAGACTCAGTTTTTCTACACTATGACGCAAATTTCTTTTCAAGAGTTTCATTTATTAACTATGAGTTATTTTAGGCCTTCTATAACACGTAACACAATAACAACATATTTTTTTCAAACCCTGAAATTCTTAAAAACGCAAGAGCTTCTTGTAAGAAATATATATCCAAAGAATGTCAGGCTGGCTATATTAGAATTTGCTAAAGCCCATTTTAACAAACATATATATATATATATATATATATATATATATATCTAAAACATATCTATAAACATATATATTACTCAAATCTATGCCAGATCTCTTAAAATTGTTTCGCCACCAAAAGAAAAATACTAGATATTAGCCTTATCATATAGTAATGCAAAATAAATTTAAAATTACTTGCCGACACCAATCTTTGTTATCATTACTGGTGTTAATGAATCAATTTGTAATTTTTGTGTTATTGTTTGTTGTTATCATTTAAATGTTAGCAGTAAAGTAAATGAGATATTAGAAGTTAGATTTTAATATCACAAATGTATTTATTTTTATACATTTTTTTAAAGTATTAAAGAAGCATATTAAAAAAAAAGCATGCATATCAAATCATTATTTTGACAATGTTTATTTCTTTAATTTACCAATAAAATTAAAAAATATGATTTAAAAATATAACAATATAAAAATTTATTTGGTGAAGAGGTACTTCATCATATTTAAACTTTGTTTTTAAGAGAACAAAAAAATGTTTTACTGGCAAACCCTAGGTTTAGACAATCATTTCTTTATAATTCAGTCGGTTGTTTAAATATTTATCCTTGTATCCTAGATAAAATTTATCTATATAAAGAAAAAATACTTTTACATTTATATTCCAAAGTATTCGTAGAGAAAAAAGTTTTGCGTTCTTCATTCACTTAATAAATAAATATTGGAAGAGGAATTTGTACGAAATAATAATATAGTGAAACATTCGAACATCAGCACTTTCTGGAATAAAACATTTGTAAAATGATAAAAAAATCTGCTTTCGTTTAGTTCACGTGTATTTCGTTGAAATAGTTAAATATAATTAAATTCTGTTTTTTTTTATTTATAATCTGCTATATGCTGCTAGCATTTATTCATTAAACGGAATATGAAATGCTGAGTTACGAAAAACTATGTGAAAATGTAATTATACGGTTTTTAAATTGTAATCTTAATTTATCATTAAGTTTTAGAAAAAAAATCAGTTTTTTGAAGATTTAGAAAAATTACTATAGATATGTTTATCAGTTTCAAATTAACATATTTTTATTTTTACAACAAATTAAATTGGTTTATCTTTTCAAGAATGAATATATTGCATTGTATCATCATGATACTTATTGAGCCTAAATATGTACTTATTTAGTTTTTAATGTGTGTTTAATCATATTAGAGAGCAAATGATGAACATAAAGCCCAAAACTGTAATTTTTCAGATACTTCTTTGAAAATGAATTTTTTTACCTACTGAAAAACATTTAAAAAAAATCAAATGTAAGCCAAGTACAAATGTTTATCAACAATATAGTCAATAATATAAAATTCTAATATATAAATACAGATATGAAGCACCTAAGTAAATAGTTATTTCCTAGACCATTTTACAATTCCAATTTTAGATATTCATTTTAAGCTTAGACTCTAAAAGTAATTTGATTCTTTTTTTAAATTCTATTACAAGGTTAATTTTTGCAAATATTAACATAATACGTTTTGTTTTAGTGTACTGGCTCCCAAACATATATTATTTTAAGCAACAATTATTCAAATTTAAAAATTTGCAATTAAAAATTGCAAGGAATGGAAAAGTTTCGAATAATTTCCTACACACACTAAAGACAAAAATAGTTTATATTTTCAATTTTGCTCCTATTTGCTATTTTGTACATCTAGAATTTACTTTAAAGTAACTTCAATACGTAAAGAAAGAAAAAAAAAACAGTAAAATACTTATACAAACAAAAGGAGCCATTTGAAACATGGATTCCTCCTAAACAATTAATATAAGGTGTATTTCGGTATTTTAAGAAAGCATTTCAAAACACCAAATGTCTTACTGAAAAATGACAGTTTAAGAAACAAATCAGAAAATGCCAGTCAATTAAACAAAGCTAAAGTCTGAAATAAAAAGTACAACCTACTCAAAATTGCGAAAAGTTTGACAGGAACTTTTGCAAACGTGACAAGTTTGTATAATTAATACATAAATATAAAGTTAAGGCATTTGTTTTAGAGATTTTAAACAAGGTGAATGAAAAATGTTACTTATCATTGCAAACAAGAAAATATTGCTTTGATTTAAAAAAAGAGAATGTACAGCCCTTGGAATTCTGATAAAATCCACAATAAATACAACTTCAAAATTTATATTTTTAAGACCCAAATACTAATTATGTATGAATGATTAAGGAAAAAAAGACATTGAAGAATATCAAAATTAAGTCCAGAAAATAGTGGTAGCTTGGGGTAGAAATTGCTCTTCACGAAACATTCATTAAATAAATTTGAGGTTTCTTTCAAACTTTGTTTTGAAGTTTTCAACTATTTTCCTTCCAAATAAAATATAGTTATGTGATTGATATTAAATCATGTATTATATGCTATTTTCAGCCTATTCGCTTTGTTTTCATTGATTTATTTTTATCTCAATATTTTTAAAAGATATCTATATCAAATTTTGTTTCTTTTTCTTAAAAAATTAATATAAATTTATCTTTACATCACAAATTATTAACTATTCGTAGCTATTCAATAATGTTAAAAGCGAAAAAGAAATTTGTTTCTACAAAACACAAGACAGCAAGAAAATGGTGCTAAGATTCGAATCAAGAATCGAATCTAAACTAAACTTGATAAAGCCTGAATTGGAAAAAAAATTAAATATAGGAAATAGCTTTTATAATATAAAAGATAGTGAAATAAAATTCGAGTTTCCAATATATGTAATAGGAGGAAGCCAACATGGCGGAAAGAGGTGATGACGCGTTTTACGATGCTCTTGAAAAACAGTGCAGGATTATTGAATCAGCGCTTCAATCCAAATGCAATATGAATCAACAGATTCGGGAGGAGGCCAGGCAAGCTCTGGGTGAGTTGAAATCTTCTATTTATAAGAATTTTGAAAGAATTAAAGGTGCTAACTTTTTGGAATGTTGTAAACAAAGTCTCAAGGAAGCCATAAGTAAGCCTAGCTATGCTGAGATTGTGGCGCCATCTAGTGTTATTAAGAAGAACCCTATTCCTTCTGATTTTTGTCTGGTTGTGGACTCTGATAAGTGTTCGTCTGATGACGTTAGGAAGATGATTAAAGTTGCTATCAATCCTACAGAAGCTCAATTGGGTATTAGTAATTTAAAAAATATTGGAGGAAATAAAATATTAGTAAAATGTTTATCTGAAAATGATCGGAATCGACTTCAAACAGAAATTAAATCAAAATCACCGAAATTGAATACTTCTCTGCCGAAAAGAAGAAATCCAACCATTCTAGTGAAGCATGTTCCAAATGAAATCACTAATGAGGAACTTTTAAAAGTGATCTTTGATCAAAATTCCGAAATAACGGAATCTGATAAAAACATGAGTATGTGTAGAGTTCGTTTCACTCTCAAGAACTTTCAATTTACGAGACACGTTGTTATAGAAATACATCCCCTAGTTCGTAAATGTATTCTTCACCTACATAAGTTGAAAATCAACTGGAGTGTGTGTGAAGTGGATGATTTTCTAATCATTAATAGATGTTTTAACTGTTTGGGGTACAATCACCGAGCTTCTGAATGCGTTAAACCCATGGCCTGTTTTAACTGTTCCGAAGAACATAAAGTAAAGGATTGTTCGAAGACAAATGTTGAGGTTTGCGTAAATTGTGTCCGTTTCAATCGCAAGACGAATTCTTTACGTAAAAAAGTGAAGGTTGATCACAAACCTTTCACAGAGAGCTGTCCTAGTCATGCTTTTATGAAAATGAACACTCAATCACGAATTAATTATGGCTAAGTCAACTAAACAAGATCTGAAATGTGTTCAATTAAATCTCCACAAATCAAAATCTGCGACGCAACAGTTAATCTTGAACATGGAGAAGGAAAATATTGACTGTGCTCTAGTTCAGGAACCACACTGCTACAAAGGATCTCTCCCAGGTTTTCCAAGCAGCTATAGAATCTATCATGTTCCTGATTCTGACTGTGTTAAAGCGGCCATTATAGTACGGTCACGTGACATTTCCACTTTTTTAGACTATAAAAATACTGATTATAATATGGTTACATTGGATGTTACTATTGGAACGTCTATGTTCACTTTTTTGTCATATTATTTTGAACCCTCAACGAATATTGATTTAGATCTTCAAAAAATTAATCAAGTCTTCATGCGTAAGAATATTAATCGACTTGTCTGGAGCATGGATTCAAATGCTAAATCCGAATTATGGTTTAGTCCTTATTCAAACAGTCGTGGAAACAAACTAAGTGACTTTATTTCTTCAAACAATTTATTTGTTGTTAATGAGGACTGCGGCCCTACTTTTTGTGGAACCCAGGGATCAAGTTACATTGATGTCACAGTTTTGGGTGCAGATCTGCTCCAGGATATAACATGTTGGGGTCTTTCTGATAACGAATCCCTTTCTGATCATATGATGATAGAATTTGAATTATGCATCTCTGTTGCTTGGCGTGACCTATCAATTGCTCCTTTTAAAATTTTCAACACTAAGAAAGCAAACTGGTGTCGTTTTCGAGAGTTTTGCCTTCCTCGCATTGCTCATATTCTTAGTGCAATTGAAAATTGCACCGATGGCCCTTGCCTTGATTCTATTGTTGAAGAATTTTGTTTGATTCTATTCAACGCATCTTCTTCTTCTATACCTATTAAGCACCATGGTATCCATAGGGGTCCTTGGTGGTCTATTGAAATTGGATGTATGAGAAAAAGACTTAATGCTTCCAGGCGTAGATTTCAGAGGTCTAGAAATCCAATCCTCAGAGAGATATATAAATGTAAATACATGAAATATAGAAAAGAATATAATCAAATGCTTACTACCGCTAAGTCTGATTCTTGGAAGGCATTTCTTTCGACTATTGACGTCCACAATGTTTGGAAAAAAATTTATACATACGGTGTCAAGAGAAATTTCATGAAGAAAATAGAAATAACTGGTATTCTACTAAGAAGTGGTAAGACAACTAACACTTTAGAAGAAACTATAAATGCGGTGCTGCATAAGTCTTTCCCTTCGGATCCAGTGGAGGATGATGACTCTTTGCAAAAGGAGAAACGCCAGTCAATGCTAACTGATTATAATTCCCCCCTCGATTCTCCTTTTACTTGTGATGAAGTCAACACAGCAGTTGCTATGCTTAAGTCAAATAAGTCTCCTGGTCCTGATTCTATTTCAGGTGAAATAGTCAAACAGTTTCATTCAATGTTCCCTTCTTTTCTTCACAAACTTTTCAATGTCTGTTTAAGTGTAAATACTTTTCCACGTAGTTGGAAATGTGCTCAGGTGGTGCTAATACCCAAAGGAAATGATTTTAAGACTCCTCATTTGGATAATCTTAGATGTATAAGCTTACTTCCTGTTTTGGGAAAGTGTTTGGAAAAGCTTTTCGTCAGCAGAATTTGCTGGCATCTGCGACGCGGTGACTTTCTTTCATGTGATCAGTATGGGTTTACTCCTCAGAGAAGCACCGAGGACGCTCTATTACGTCTCCAGGAGATTGTCCAAAAAGGCAAGAAAAGGAATCTCCACACAATTCTGGTATTCCTAGATATAAAAGGTGCATTTGACAATGCTTGGTGGCCTGGCATTCTACACCTCCTTCGGGAAGCGAATCTGCCGGCAAATATTTTTGCACTTGCTACTGATTTTTTAAATGACAGAGTGGCTAAAATGAAACTTGGTTCAGTTTCTGCGGTTCATCAACTAGAGAGAGGTTGCCCTTAAGGCTCAGTTTCAGGACCTACGTTTTGGAATATAATTATAAACGATCTCCTAATTAAGCTCAATATTACTGCTTGTTGTAATGCCATAGCTTTCGCAGATGATATTTTAATTTGTTTTCAAGGTAAAAATCTTCATGAAACTTTTCTACACGCTCAAGAGACTTTAAACTTTGCCTCTGAATGGTCAAAAGCTTTTAAACTGGAATTTAACCCTAATAAAACAAAGGTTATGTTCATTGAAAAAAGAAATATTTGTTATGACTCTTACCAGCTATGTCTTAATGGTATTCCTTTGACTATCGTTAAGCAAATGAAATATCTTGGTGTTATTATTGACTGTAAATTTTCATGGAAGCCCCATTTAACCTACATATCAGAGAAGTGTGAAAAGCTGCAACAGGGATTGGGCAGAGTTGCACGAAACACTTATGGCATCAATTTTAACGTGCATTCACTTATCTATAAACAAGGAATTCAACCGTTCATTATGTACGGCTCAAGGGTTTGGGGTGTTTCGTTAAAGAAGAAAATTAATTCTAAACTTTTGAGACGGATCCAAAGACGAATACTCCTTCGAGCTATTTCTGGATATCGAACTTTAAGTTATGAAGCTGTGTTTATAATTTCTGGTTTTCCGCCAATTGACATTGTTATTTTAAATGACATTGGTCTCAGAGAAAAGCTCGCAGCCTCTTCCTCTTCAGGTTATGATTGTGTTTTGCTTCCCTCTGATCTTCCCCACCCTTCAGAGAGAAATGCCATACAATTGATTGAATATAGTTCAAGCTCTGAGGAAGAATTCCCTATCACGGTTTTTACTGATGGCAGTAAAATTGATGGTAGGGTGGGTTTTGGTTTTGTTGTCTTTCGGAAAGGTATTGAAGTTCAGTACTTACAATACAGAATCAGAGACGAGTGTACTGTTTATGTGGCTGAACTTTTATGCTTAAATTTCGCCATCAAGTGGATTGTTCAACAAAACTGTGTTGCTTCGAACTATTTGATCTGTTCTGATTCACTCTCATCCTTGGAAACATTAAAAAACATTTCTTCCTCGAATGATATTGTTGTTGAAATTCAACAGCATCTCAAACACCTCAAAGATCAGAACATTACTGTTTGTTTTTCTTTTGTACGTGGACATTCTGGTATTTATGGTAACGAAAGGGCTGACTTTCTGGCAAAGACTGCCACGAAGCGGGAAATTGATCTTAATGTTAATATTCCTCAATCCTATTTTAAAAAGATTACGAGGGAAAGTGTCCTGAAATCATGGAACGAAATATATATTAAATCAAATACAGCAAGCATCACGAAAAGATTTTTTCCAGACGTCAATATAAGAATGTCTTACCATCACTTCTTCACTAGCTTTAAAATTACGCAATTTCTAACAGGTCACGGTAACTTTAAAAAATACCTGAATAGATTCAATTTAAGTTCGAGTACAATTTGCAACTGCAGCGCCGGAGGTGATGAGGACATTGAGCACATTCTGTTTCTATGTTCAAAATTTGTCTCACAGAGAAATATTCTTAAATTAGCTTTGAAAAAATTAAACATTAACTGGCCTCCAAATTTTAGTAATTTAATTTCTAGTAAAAGTTCTTTTGTTCTTTTTATCAAATATATTGAAGATATTTATAATCCTTCTTAATTTTTGTTTGTACATTGTTTAATCACATGTTTTTGTTGTTTTTGCCTACTGTAATATAGTGTTTTATACTTACTTCTGTAAGCCCTGTGT
>BMAW01099966.1:0-52849 GCA_019974015.1 Nephila pilipes | reverse complement strand
ATATATATATATATATATATATATATATATATATATATATATATATACATAACTTATAAGGCATAATATTGTTGGCAGTTTTGAAAGTTGAAACTTACACCGATAACGATAATACATATTGAGGTTTTTTTGAACGTCTTTAATGCCACGAGATAACTTTAATATTTGCTATAATTTATATATTATCTCTCTATTGGCCACCTTACATATTTCCAACATTTTTATTCGCAATAATTTATACATTATTTTCTAGAATAAATTTTCATAATTTCTTAATTTATCCTTGGAGATCCATAAAAGTAGAAAAAATTATCAAAAAATTAAAAAGGAAATACCAACTTAAAAGGAAAGTATTGATATTCGATATTTTCTTTAAAATCGATTTTTTTTAAAAAAAAACATCGTCATTACCGTATTATATAAAGTCTCTTTGTATATACACTTAAGTTTTCAGTTTTCCTTTTAATGAAATTTATTGGCATTTTCCTCAATTACAGGAAAGTTGTAGATTTTCTTCAAAAATATTATTCCATTTCTTTCTGTTTTAATATTTAGAATTACACTCTGTAACAAGAAAAACGACACACCAAGCAGGAGTTGTCCGATGGAGACAAAAATTGACGGATAGGAAAATTATGTTCAGAGAAAATGATTAAAGTACATTAGCTGTAAGTACATAGTTGTAACATAGTTCATAGCAAACGTGCCGTATGTGGTGTGGCATTATCTTGCTGAAAAATAAGACCGGGGTACTGAAAAAGGAACTTTAGCAAAATAGGTCTCAGGAAGTCGTCGACATACCTCTCTGCTGTAAGTGTGCCTCTAATGAAGACCAAAATGATTCGGTTATCAAGGAAAACCCAGACCATAACTCCTGGTTGAGGGCCTGTGTGGCGGGCAATAGTGAAATCAGGTTCAGCACGCTGCCCTAGGCCTCTCCAGAAACGTCTTCAATGATCATCAGGACGCAGGTGGAAGAGGGATTTGTCTCTAAACACTATACGTCCCCAGAATCACTATAGTCAGCATCATTAGAACTTGATAGAGCCAGGCACCACTGTAATATGGCTAGACAGTGTGCAGGGGTGAGTGGCAGTTTACGTAGCGGTCGATACGAGTGTAGATTTTGCTATGTCAGTCGTCTGTGAACAATCATGGTCGACACTCGTGAGTGAGCCACACGTCTGATGATTAACAACGATTAATCAGGTGCTGTGACAGCTGATCTGACAATCACTCTGTCCTCCCGATCTGCTGTGGCCCTAGGTAGACCACTACCATCATGACTATGAAATCTGCTATTTTCATTCGTTCTTGCCAATATCTTCTAATCACCGCATCGCTTCGACCCATACGATGAGCGATTCTCTGATATGCCTAACCTGCCTCTTTCAATCCAATGATACAACCTCTTTCAAACTCTGACATTTGCTCGTAATGAGCTCGAATCCTGCAGCGATGAATTTTTTCAGTCGTTGAAAGGTATTTTATATAGCAACGTAACACAAAATTTGACCATTAGATTGAGAATTGCTTCTTATACACTCCTACTGAGTGCACACTTCCGATGCCTGTAGCTCCCGCTATTCATTCATTGCACAACGAATTCTAATCATTTGCGTATTCGGTCCAAATGTCTTTGCTCACGAAATTTTATTAAAATCGGGCAATTCCTTCTTTGTGCGCCTATTTTTTGTATTTCATATTTGCTTCTTAATTTTTTGCTTGCAATTGTAATTAATATACTTTTTTTTCTAATAATGATGTATATTTTGGCCTTACATTTTGGTATGCTAGACTTTATATTTGCATTGAAAAACCTTATAAGCTTCAATTTATGATCTTAAATTTGAAATTAGTTTTCAAAATACGTTAATTTGTTACATACTATGCAAAAAAATCAGATAAAACATACGAAACTATGCACATGACAATGGAATTTACTCAAATATTCTTGTTATAAGGACTTATTTACATAGTATCTAAACATTTCTTTTTTAAAATCTATTCGTTGATTTTACTTAGTTTTACAAAAATACTAGGTAAAACTTTTAATCATTTTTCATAGTTTTGAATTTTTATTTTTGACATTTGACACCATCAATAGTCTAAGAAATTAATTAATTAAATTAAATTTTATGTGGCATGTGAAGTTTAAAGTAATTAATTTCAGTGAATTTGTTTTATTGTAATGTTTTGTGACACTTACATAATTTGTTTTCATTGCTTAAGTAAGAGGATAGACATTCAAAGAAGAATTTAAATTTCTTGAGTTTGCAAATGATCATCTTACTACAAAGAAGAAATTCTATTTCTATTATTTATTCCATTCCCCCCTGCCTTGGGAATCTTTGATTATCTTGCACTTGGCGTCTAAATGTAATATTAATTACTTTAAATTTGTATAAAGAATCGTTTTCCTCAATTTTTTTTTCTGTTTTGGTCTATTCAAGAAACAAACTCAATTTAATTTCCTTTCCAGAAATTTATCGTTTGGGCTATTTCATTGCTCATTGTGCAGGGATGGTAAGCAATAATTATAATAGGGGACCCATTTCATTAGGTAAAAACAAATAGAAATAAAACATTTTAGTATTTTCATTTGCACTTTTTTTCTTAGAAATCGTCTAGAGATATTCTATCCTATTACAAGGTAATGTCTTCAGTTATAAATAATGATGTTTGCACTCTATGTTTTCACATCATTTTTAACTAATTTTCTTAATTGCAATACCTTAGCAATTCTCTCAATTATGTTTTCTGTCTCAGATGTTTTCCCGATAAAACTTAAAAAGTTATTTCTTAGAAAATAGTCTGTTGTATTTATTTCTGTATCAAAAATAAATATTTTTTTTCATTAGTTTTAAATAGACAATAACAGTCATATGTAAAAATTAAATATAAATTACAGAAAAGCTTTGAAATTTTAACAGCATCTGGTGCATTGATGTTTTTTTTAGAGCTGGATATTTTATGACATTTCACGATATAAATTTTAAGGAATGTTTATGGTTACTTTAAACCATCGATCAAAGCTGTCTAAAATTCTACAAGAGAGAAGTTAAATTTAAATATGATAAAAAAAAGGAACACTCAAGTTTTGAAATTTTTTATTTTACATTTTCAACCTGTACGTACTATAATTGATATTCTTAAATTTTAAAAAGTTGTAAATGATTCATTACACACTAACTGGAAAAAATATATCACATGCGCATTTCTCTATATCCGACAAAAACTGGATTAAAACTTTAATTAAAAACATATTGAAAGTATTCATTTGCATTCCTCAATTGTTTTAATATTTGAATTAAATTATCATACTTCCTTAACAATTTTATACATATTTATTTGAAAATATTAATTGAAATTAGAAAGATTTTAAAGCATATATTTTAAAAGGAAGGTTTACACCACAACCACAAATTTTGTTGATTTAATAATTATCTGACAAAATTTAACTGTGCTCTTAAAATTAATTTTCGAAATTTCAATGTACACACAAATATTCACAATATTGCAAAAATACTAATTAGTTTATGATTCAAAAACATATGCAAATCATGCAATGCGCCTTTTGTGTTATTAAGTTAACTGACGCTATTTTAATAATGCCATTCATTGTAATATTAGAAAAGCATTATTTAATAATTCCTTTCTTTCTATTAGTCAATATCGGCTTACCAAAATACCAACTGGAAATGGTTAATGAAATATTAAATCTAAGACATGAAAATGAAAACAATCGAAAGTTAAAACAAAAGAAAATTGAGTTCGACTGTTTGAAATGCAACTGTAAATATGCCTTAATGTCTTAAATTTCAAACAATAGAGATAATACGAAAACTCTAATAAGGTAGAGAGCAAGATTACTCAACAACCTATTTTTACACTCAATGATATTTAAATCAATGCGACTTAAGCTTATTTACAAAATAGAATATGAAGTTGCGTCAGAAATTTTTAATAGAAACGATCTTAGTTTCACTTTCGGAATCCAAAAGATTGTGGAGGACTTATAATGTATAGAATTTCGCATAAATCTAATGTGCATACCCTTAATACACTTAATTTTTAATTATTCTAAGTTTATACTTCTTAATAGTGGATTTATTATAATTGATATTTATAAGACTTTTAAAATTATTTCTTAATTTGAAAATTCTTTATTAGCGAGTGAAATAAATTAATTATTCTCACAGTTAGACTCGCGTATTGTGATTTGAGGCTTTTATTCGCTTATTATTACGCGTTATGAGACTATAGTTTAATAATGAATTGAAAAGATGAATTTCACGAATTGAATATTAAAATGATAAAAGCACGTAAGTACAAGAAACTATACCTATAAACCTAAGTAAAGCCTTGAGATGTAAAATGTAACGTGATGTAAACGTATTTATAACGTGATATAAAATATTTATAGTTTTTAAAATAGAGAAGCTGTTTCCATTTTCTAATTTTTTATGCTATTACAAAAATGCACAACTTTATAATTTTTGAGGGTACAGGATGAATAATTGTCGAAAGAAGTGGGAAAAAAATAATAATACACTCAACTGGAGATTATATATCTTACATCAAGAATGGAGCCAAATTACATAATATTAATTATTGCACATGTACAAGAAAATTTGAAAAATATATGATTAAATTAATAGGTGTTTTAGATACTAATATACTTGTCAAAGCTCAAAATAATATCATCAGACAAATAGTAAACGCTAGATGGTTCATGAGAAACACAGACATATATTCCTCTATTAATTTCCCAGCAATCAAACGAATCATTCAAAAAATTTCACTTAATTTCTTTAATAATCTCATGACCATCGATAACAAATCTCTCCTTAATATCTGTAACTATGATTCTGATTTAAAAATTAAAAGACCAAAAAACATTCTATTAAACCTGTAACTAACAAAGGCCATTCTCCTCACACAAACACTTAAATTTTCACTCATTTATTTACGTTTTCACCACCAGATGTCTCTAGCTATTCTAGAAACTCCTACCTTGAGTAAACCACATACACACACTGAATGGCAGCCTTCCCATTGGTCGGCTGATAAGTCAGATATATACCCCTACTCCCCTCTGATCAACTTAGGTCAGCCACTCAGAAAGCTTCCAGCCTCTGAGTAACCTTTCATCAAATTATTACGCAATTAAATGCTTTTTTAATTAAATTCATTGATTTCTTTTCCAAATTTTATACAATATTAAATTTATTAAATTCAGAAACGCAGTTCTGGGCAGGAAAAGCCGAAGTAAAGCTCTTTTTTAAAATTCTGTACCAGACATGGAGATTAAAAGCATAACGCTCAGGTGCTCCAGTGTGAACCCGTCAACCTATATAACCTATAGGTGTTTTAGGGTACAGATCCTCCAGAACTCTGTACCTGAAGCTGTCTTTTGGATGTAATAACAAATTTAACTCAGCTAAGCATTTAATGAGAGTTGGAGCAATCTAGAGTTGAAATTAGTTTTTGAATGTCAAATAGGGTATTTATTTGATACAGCTTTAATACCTTCATAGTGTTTAGTTAGGTGGCATGCAATTCTTTCGGCAACATATGACTAGATTTTTGAACATGAAAAAGAAAAATATGCGGCCCTGGGTAAAATACCAAATCTCTTTGTATGTAGTATGGTTTTAATATTACGGGTACATTCACGGTTTTGCATTTTTATGCTGCAAAAATCTTCGATGAGTTCTCGAAGTTTAAGCACAGCTTCATACCTTAATGCATTAAACTGTTCCTGTTCCCAAAATGTCAAATAAGACAGCAAGCTAAGACCAGATATGCATTTATTAGGAAACATGTGCTGAATGAATTTTGGCTTTTCTTGGTGAATGATATGATAATGTAGCCTTTACAAAATCAAGCAACATTTGAATGGATTTCTGAATGAGAATTTCACTGTACCCTTCTTATCTTATATTCGGACTTTGGTCGGAGTTAGTTCTCGTTGTGTTATTTAAATGCAAATAATTCCTAATGATTTGACTTTTCTTAAGTGCCGGCTTTTCATTGAATAAATTTTGATTTCTAGCTGTATATATAAAATAGTTTTTGAGGACGAATTACTGTATTTCAAAAATAAAGTAATTAACTTCATTAATACTGTTTTAATTTAGTGAATAAATATACAAATGTTTCAATAATGAACTCCGGAACATCTTTTAAAATTTAACAACTGAAAAGTTACGATTATGAATACTGTAATTGAAATCTTATATATTTTTGAAATTATAAATAAAATATCCGTTATAAATGAATTTTTCAGTATTTTTATCTACAAATAACAATTTGCAATTACAAATCATGTGTGCATTCAACTTAGTGGCATTATATACTATAAAATGTAATATATTTGCATCAGTTATAATGTCTTTATATGTATTGTACTCTCCACTTGTGATATATGCCATAGCCTCTAGAGAGGTATCTAAAATTTTCTCTGCATTATCTATGCACACGTTAACAACAACATATTGTCCTTACTGAAAAGAGAAATATGAATAAAGTGTAATATTAATGTAATTAAATATTAAAAATAATAAAGTAATAATGAAATGAAACACAAATTTGTTTCTGGAAATTCAATTCTAAAACATCAATAGTAAAAACAAATTAGACTTTTATCAGTTTTCAGCAAAAAAAAAAATCAATTAAAAATATTATACAAATAATTCCTTTTGGTACAAAAAACGCTTAATTTCACTTCTTTTTTATTTTTTCCTCAAAGATAAATAATTGTTATTACGAACGAATAAACAACGTATAACTGTATATAGACTTTTTTCAAATGAAACAATAATTTTTTTTAATAATTCTTTTTCCTTCTTTTATACTACAACAAAAGATAAAACTAATTTTTGAGGGTAATTATTGACAGTATATATTTTTCAGCCGTTTATAATAGTATTATATATTAAAAATGCATAAAAAGGAGTGTAAAGGGTGGAATACTACAGCAAATCTTTAAGACCTTCGTGGCTCTTCCAATAAAAAATATTCTTATTTCATTTTTTTCACGGATTTATAAACGAAGATCCTTACTTTTTTGGAATTTAAAGCTCAATGGATCACTTCGAAGTTATATGAGGACTACTAGTTACGTTCCTCGTGATTTTGAATCTCTGTTCAAGTGTCGAGAATAACACCTGAGCTGGCACTTAATCTCTACACTTCCTCACCATCCCGATGTGACGACGTTGATCATTGACAGATTTATCATAAATCAACCAAATTGCATAACGAGTTTTAGAATGGCTTCTAGACTTGTACTAAAGATAAAACATGTACAGTACCATCGCTTCTAATAATGAAATTCAGCGATATTAATTCTTCATTTTTAAAGAGAACAGTAATTCATGAACATATAGACGAGCTCACAGAACAGGATTAAACATATACGTGTTTTAGACTTTACATGAAGATTATACACATTAAATTAATTCTGTATCTTGAGAGATAGGAGTATAAAATAAATTAATAACTCCTCTATATTATTTATCTCAACAGCTATCATAAAGGTTAAAATATATGATCATTGAGGTCATAATTAAATGAAAAGATATAATGAAGTACTAACATAGTTTGTTTTTGTTCTTCAATGCTGATACAAGGTCACTCTCTCACTATCAACAATCAAAGCACTTTAATTACTTTTGAAAGTGTAATAAAAGTTATCTCTTACGCAAAAAGTCGGTTAGAGCAATTTGAATCACTAATGTTAGAGATTTCAGAAGACTCTTTAATTCTTGATTATCGAGAAATCATATTATCCCAAACTTCCATCAGTCGGCTTCAGATAATAATATACGATTTCAATTGTCTTATCATTATAAATAACACTACCAATCTTTACTACTCCTAATATTCATTTGAACATCGATTTTATCAGAATGTCATTAGTCCTGTTCATTACATTTTTAATATCAATCTAATTTGTGCAATCACGTTTATTGGGTATGAAAGAGATAGAAATTAAAACTTCAGAATTAGAAGAGAAAAAAATCCTGATGTTAGTAGAGGGAAGTATGCGAATAGTCCACATTACAATTTACATAGTAGATTGGAATGTCTGAGATCATATATCGTGTAATAAAATAAATGTCATGTTTTTATTTTCTTTTTTTGCATTGACAGAAAAACACATCTTGTGTATGTGCCCTTCAATATAACAATTCTATGTATTGTGGTTTAAATGCGTTTTCCTTAAATGAATCATGTTCGCGTAGAATAAAAACTAAAAAAGAACAATGCACTTGCTAAAAATTGATTAATAAAATGAAAGAAAGTATTAGTTACAATTTGATAATTTTTAAGCTATATATATATATATATATATATATATATATATATATATATATATATATATATATATATATATATATATATATATATATATATATATATATATATATATATTGAAAAAGTAAAAGAATCTAACGAATGTAACAAATAAGTAGAGAAATATTAAAAAAGAATTTGACATTTCGAGTGTTCAATTGTATATTTGTATTCAGCAAGCAATAAATAGCTCCGTAAGTTCTTCTTTTTCTATCCTTTATAGATGGTTAAAGTATGTAAACATATATTACCTGCATAAAAGATAATAATATTTCATACGCTTGCATTAAGAAATAAAAGATAAATATTTGTCAAATACACATATGAAACATGGAGAATTTTTCCCATACAAACAAAAAGGTTAATTTTTTTTCACTTGCATCAGCTAAATAATATTTTTATCATGACTGTTTACTCTAGTCAAAGAATAAAAACAATTATTTATTATATTTGTAAAACATAATTTCGTGTAACTTTTGAGAAAATAATCTGATGAAAAATGTTTTATTTCGGCATTTTTTTTGTTTTGTAATAAGGACAAAAATGTCTAGAATTTCTTTCTAATTCCACTTACAATGGTTATTTACCTTGTAGTTGGATTTTTTTTATTTACATATACTATACAAACGAAAAGTATTTACTAAAATTAAAGTAAAATTTTTTGGAACTAGCTCTTCGGGGAATGTAACTACAAATTACATCTAAGATATCTTAGATATGTATACTTTGCTTTATATATATATATATATATATATATATATAAAGTATTTATTGTAAAAATGAATCAATATTTTTTTTTATAAAATAGCCTTATTATTTTCGATAGAGGTGTTAAAAAAGAATTTTATGACATTTATCTACTGTGGATACAATACACTCATATACATAAAGGTAAATTATATACATAAGAAGAAAATAGTGTGATGTATATAATTAAAAAACATACAATTGAGAATGTCACAAATTAATATGAGACATCTTTAATTATTTTCGCACTACTTACTGTAGCTGATTAAAGTGCTATCATCGTTCATGGCTAAAAAGGCATTAATTAATTAATTAAGTAAGTAAAATGATTAATAAACTTCTAAAAGTAACTTTTCTATTTTATCTACCGATTCTTTTGAAGGATCAGAAAGATATAGATATTACAATAACTTATTATTCCAAATTTCATTTTTAGGTTCTGGAGATATTTGGGAAAACTGTAAGAAAGTTATTTTCTAAATTTCTGTTGCACAAGCGATTTATAATATTTCACTCATTTCTTTTTTGGAGTTATGGCTGATTTGATAATTATGTTTTATAAGCTATATCAATGACCGGTATGTCCCCACGCTGTCAGTAATTTCAAAGTTAAATATTTCCTAAGCATTACGACAAAATTGCATGAAATTTCAGATTTAGGGGATATTAAATAAGTTAAGGTCCCATATATATGACTTTTTGTGCATTAGTAATTCATATTTTTTTTGTAGTTTGTTTGATTTTTATTTTTTTTCATAGAATATCTTTAAAAACAATTCTTATTTTCTACATTAGAAATGTCTGTCCTATGAGTAGGTACAAAAGGTATTTATTAGGAATTATTTTAATCTTATAGATTTGAATAAATGGTCTGATATATAAACCATAATTTTCAAAAATCATAATTCAGACAAATTGAAGCAGAATCTTCTAAATTGAGAAATTCAAACTAATTTTAATACACGATGTCAGATATTTGAAATAAATCAGATTCTGTACTAGAAAAAACTTTATTTTCTTGTTAATTAACTATGTTTATTAGTTAATTATTTGATCCATACAAACCACAATTTATTTTCCTTGGTACCATCGACATTGATTCTTATTTTGACCACTCGAAATCTGAAACGCGGAAAACAATATTTGTGACGTTTATTTTTCTTTTTGAGATTGAAATATCTCGTTATTTATTACTCCACTGCTGTACCTATGTATATAAATCTATTTTTTGTGACTTATGGATTTTATCTTAGCTACATTGTTAACATCTTTGAATATATTTCTTTGTAATTCTTCAGTAATTGTTCTTTTAAATAGACTAGTATTTTATCAATTTATATTAAATAGATTGCTAAAGAAGGTATTTACTCCAAAGTCAGGAGTTAATCAACATCAAGAAACATCACAAATTATTTTAGTAAATTCAACACACTTTGAGGCATTAATGGACAGTTCTTGCATGGATGAAGGCATTATAAATTTTGATATTTTCTCCATTTAAATTTTAGAATTAATGAAAATTGGTTTTTCTAAGATTAAAAGCTGAAAAAACCTTTCATGAACTGAATTGTGAATGTAATATTTTTGAAATATTTCAATTTTCTTACATTGATGCAAATTAAAGTAGTAAAGGTCATTATTTTTTATTGATAATACGATATTGAATTTAATATTATGGTGAATATTATTCACAGATACTATCTTCCTTCGGAATGTTGTCAATGTTGTTTTTTAAATTAATTATAAGTCATGTTTTGAATATTTTGAAACTCTATACAGCTATAAAATTTTCTGTTTAGTTACTACTTATAAGAAAATTTAATATTAATACGTTTGAAGTGCATAAGATAGAAAAATATTTTATTTTATTATAATCTAAGTTATTTAAAATAGCTTAAAATTTACAAAACATTTATAAAACAATATGGAACTCGATCAAGTCTTGAGTAATGATGATTTTTTAATTAAAACTGTACAAAACAGTTAATGGCAATGGTGTTCGCAATTTTGACCCTCATTCAAATGACACGGCTGACATCTGAGCAGGAACCCCCTTCTCCAAAATTTCACTCGACGCCTAAGGGCTAATTTGAAATCTCGATATAAGTAACATGAATTAGCCGTGTCACACGGTAAGGCTTTCGTGGAATCAGTATTGGACAGAAATAAAAGTAGCCATTAGCTAGCGACCATGAATCCAAGACTACCACAGCAGTGTTGAAGGTATGGTAAATATGGGAGAGTATAACAAATTTAATGATCGGAGATGTTGAAACTTAGCCAGAAGTTCCACTTCTGATACGACACAGATAGTCATTGAAATATATATATGCATTATTCTGAATTATATTACGATATTTTGAAATGAATGTGAAGTGGAAATTAGATTAATTGTTTCCTATTCTAGAAACCTAAGCATCTACTCACAGAACAGTTTTATTACAAGGTCAGTTATCAAAAACATTCTTGTCAATCTATGCGGACGGAAACTCAAACCAAATAATTCTCCAATCTATCAACAAATCAAATTCAGTTTTAGCCTTCAGTGAAACTCATGCGCTTAAAGATCAACTTTTTCATCGATAATGCTTAATTTTTTTTATTTAAATTTAACAGCTGAAATATAATTCAGAGACCTCTTCCTTAAAATTATACGATCCTCGTATATCATTTTCTTAATTTTCTAAAATTGCATAAAACATATTTATATATTTTACTTCAAACAAATTTATTTTCTCTGCTCAGGCAATTTAAATGTATTCAGTTGAATAATAACTATCCTTATAAATATGATAAAGCTCCCACATAATGTTTTATTCACATAAGCTAAATTTTGTAAAAACTGCAAAAATATTCATGCTACATTCATATTTATTTAACGTTACAATGCAATTCATTCGCTACATTTATATTTGATCAAGGTTGAGTTTTTCATATATATGATTATTCATAAAAAATTTAATACGATTTCAAACATGTGTTCTTAATTTAAATTTAATCACTTTATTTATTATTCAAACTTATTCCTGATCCATAGATATTTTATGCAATTTTCCCCAATATTTTTCAAATATGCTGTTGATTTACTGTACTATTTATTTTCGAATGAATTCTTTATAAGGGTTTCACAAATATTTTTCGAGAAAGGAATTTATTTATCTGTGCACCCATAACGGAACGAAACTGAATGTGAATTCATTAAAGAAATAACAATATTTCTAATTTGTAATAATATTTTTGTATCCCACTTAATGTCAATAAGCTCTATGTCCATAATGTTTAAGCATTTAAAGGATAAGAACTCAAACATATGAAATTAATTAAAATTTCCCTTATTTTAAAAAATATTATATTCAGAAATATTATTTCTCATACTTCAATAAGATTATTCTAATTCGTATGAATTGGCAAGATTAGCTTAACGTTAAATTAAAAGCATTAAAATAGCTATATTTATTTATTATAAATAAAAACTCATTTAAGCTTCAAAAATAAATTAATCAAACTGCATATACGAACGCTTCTACATACGTGTTAAACTTTGTAGTGACAAAAAATATCTCTCTGAACAAAAATAAATGATTTTAATAAACGATGTTGCTTCACAACAACAAACACATCCTCTTAGATTTATTTTTCGTTACTCGAACTTTCTTCTTTATACATCTTTGTTTGCACGATCCTAAATTCTTAGAGTGTGGGCTGTTGATTACTCTGACTTTATTACATGAATAATTTTCTTGTTATGAATGTTTCTGTTCCCTTGAACTTAAGCCATTTTTGATTGCATTCCATTCATCGCATTTTAAGTTTTATTATTGTTAAAACAGTTAAATTTATTTTCACAAGCATTTGAAAGACTGAAAATTGATTTATAAAATAAACCAGTTGAAGAAGAATATAAAAATTAAAAGAATTATATTATTTTTCATTTATTTGGTAATAGGTAATTTTTGGTCAAACCCTCTTCAAATAGTAATAATTCCTAATGAAAACTATACCATCAATAAAGTTACGTTTCAAAATATATTTCCTTACCTTGTAGGTAATCTGTTTTTTAAAATAAACACATTTACGTCTTTTAATCTATTTTATTTATTTTAGAACAAAATTTATATTTTTCAAAATAGTTGTTTGCGAAATTTACTGGCAAGCGCTAGAAAAAATGTAATTTGTTGTGTGAAGTCTTAATACGAGTAGATGCGTGTGAAGTATGATTAAACATTTTCCTGTTGGAATATGGATATAGATGAAATTTGAAGATAAGAGAGGTTGAAATGTTCCAAATCTTCAAAGATATAGTGATGAATAGCCATCGTATCAGTAATGCATTCTAGGGAGATGAAGGATAGAATCCAATACAAGGTACAATAAAATTATGGCGATCCATTAGACAATAGTTAAGCAAAATGTTTCCACAATTCATCTAGATTTTAATTCAACCATTGTTATAGGTAGAAGAATGATTCATCTGTGTACACAATGTATTTACCATTCACTTGTACATGCCCGTATAAAATGCTTTTATGGTTTTGATTTAAAGATAAATGCATGAATTGATCCTCTTGGATATTCCACTGTGATGTAGACAACCTTCAAATTGAATGTGCAGCACGAAATGTTGTGTAAAAGACCATGTTTGTTATGATACTATTATTGATGTAGCAGAACGAACCACGACTGTTTTGAGCATATTATACCTATCAACATGAATGGAGAGGCGACGATGTGGGGTGTGATAGGTTTTGTTGATCAATCGTACCTCCTTGTATCTACCGGTTACAAGTCCACTTTACTGTTGGTGGGATACATCCGATATAAACTCCAATTTCTAGGAAGAATGATAAGTGTTCTCTAGAGATAATAATTCTTTCTAGTTAGAAGTAAATGTGCTTGAAGGATACTCGCTGTCTTTTCCAATATATACTGATTCTTTTCAAGTTTAATAGACGCACGAAAAAGCAATGCCAGTTTTATTTACGACATTCTGTTCTACATTTATTATAATTTTTGTTGTTACAATATGGGTATCCATGATGTATATCAGAGCTGAAAAGCTGAAAAGTTTCATATTCCATTGATATATATGCTCCATGAATATTTCCTTCGAATTGGATGCAATCTTAGTCGTTTTGAATATTTCGATTGATCAATAGAACAAAATTATTCTATAAATTTTGTTAAACATCAAATATTTTAGTTAGAGAGAGATTTTAATACTTAGTGGCTTGTAAATAAAAATTTATTTGACAAAATTGATATGCTTAAATTTGCTTTCATTTTTAGTTTTACAAAGCTCAGTTTTTCTAAGATAAGTCAATAAAATATATTTGTCTCAACTTGTACATGACACATAACTCCATTACGTATGTCAAAATATAATGTAAGAAATATTTTTCTAGAATTCATTTTAAATATGAAATAGCATATATTTATTTTTGACTTCCCTTTAAAATATAATAAATCAACTATACTTTGGCTTGAATTCTGGAAGAAAAATTGATTTAAAAGGAGTTGAAATCACAACAGTTAACAATTTTTTTATATGATCAAAATGAATACATCCTAAATTGGCATGAAATCAATTGATTGATTTCATATTCCAGAAAACCAGGGTTGCATTCGTTGAGCAGCTAATTTTTATTAAGAACTATCGCTAGAGTAGAATGTAAACATATTTTGTTGATATTAATTTACTTATCAGTAACATTCAATGAAAAATTTAGATAAAAACATGAAATATGAAGATAAAATGAGCAACCTAATGTGAAAATCTGATTTGGAAACATTCATTTTTTATCTGTTTAACTGCATAGCTTTTGTATCAGTCGAAGAGAAAATTTGACTTAGTCACTTAAGACAATTTGAAATTTTTTTAGAACACAAAATAGAGCAAATATTGTTGAAAAATGATATCTGATATTTTTAATTTCATTAAGACATTATAATTAAGTTTTTTTTTTTTAAAAAAAACAAAAACAAAAATGTGATTAATAGTGTTCCTTTCTCTCTTTTCTACTTATATTGATGAAAAAAGATCATTGAAAGTATAAAGAAAATTCCTCTCATCAGCAAGGGATTTTACATTTAAGCAATTTGCACAATACACACGAACTCATCATTAGATTTTATGTTTGTATATTAACTAAAAAAGTAATACCTTACAAATGTAACATTTTTATGGTCATTTTTATCTCATTATGCCATTTATTAGTCATTTATCTGAGTAGTATCATTTCATTCTCCGTTTTTTTTCTTCGGGAAACTGAACGAAGAAAGGTAGCTATCACCTTAGTAAAATAATTTACTGCTTTTCAGTAAACGCACAAGCAATTTCAAAGGAGAATATCTCAGAGACATTGAAGGAACAAGGCATTGAGGCTTAAGAGCAAAAATGTACTCCTTCGGGATAAATTCACATTTAAAGTCGCTTAGACGTGATTGTTCATTTTGTAAATGATCCCAAAACGTTGAAGCGGTTCTCGTAAAATTTTAGGTATAATTTCTTCAGAGAAAAAGCAGGATTTTTTAGAAAGGCAGAGCATTTAAAGTCAGATAGTGGCAAGACTTAATTTTTAAGTACCCCTGAATGTAAAAAAAAAAGAAATAAGATTTAAAATATACCACTTCAAAGGTCATTACAAATTTAGGAAAAAGTTAATCTTTTCTTATTTTCTTGTTCTATTAACATGCAATGTTAGTTTTAAATTACTTTATCCCGCTTAAAATGGCCTTATAATAGTGTTATTAATTTTCTTACGAACATTTTACCAACAAAGAAATGGAGTTACGAACAATATAAACTTTCATTTTATTTTAGTAATGATTACCTATTATTTTAATTTTTTAGTCTGAATTATTAAACTTCACTGAACTTTAAAAAAAATATTCATTAGACACCTAATTTGGGAATAGTACGAGCAAATTCGAATACGGACCTGTATTTGATAAAATTGAATTATGTTTTTAATCAGATAAGATTTTGTGAAATTTAGAAAAAGAAAAATTGAAAATAATATTTTTAAATTGTCATAGTTAATTTTATCTTATACAAATGTTTTAATTTATGAAAATATTTAAAATTCAATGAAAAGAAAAATAATTTTCCATAATTATCAGTTAATAAATACTTCTTTATTGAAATTCTTCACGGATCTACATGGAAAAAATGCAATATTCCTATTGAATCAATTCTTTTTTTCTGAAGAAAAATCTCATATAAAACTTTTAATTGATTTCTTATGAAAATTGCAATAAATTTAAATTCTTTTTAACAAAGAAAATTATAACTAAAATAAAAATTTCAGATGGCTTAGAAGTTCCTGGATCGAAATCTTATTCCTTCTAATATCGAAGCCTTACGAAATGAAAAAGCTCTAAATTTTTTAAAAATAATTTCAGGGCATTCATACAGTTATATTTTACATTAATGCTAAATTATGTACCTTCCTAATAAAAAGTCTTAGTATATAATAATGAACACATAATTCTAGTCTAATCGTGCTTCAAATTGTTAAAAATTTTAATATTTTTGTGCAAAATAATAAATGCTGTATATTAAATGTTACTGAAATTCAAAAGAAATTACAAAAGAACTTCAATTATACGAATCTTATACAATTAATCATTATTAAAATTTAAATGATTAAAATTATAGATAGCTCTTATTGAATCATTATTGAATTCTGTCTTATCTTGAAAGCAGTTATGTACATTTGTTTTAATACTGAGTATTGAATAAAATAAATTTGTTGATATCATCGAATGTAATCATACTGCACTGATAGATGCTTTAATTAAATTCAAGCCACTAAGTATTACTAGAATAGAGCTTGATTTTCTTTCGAATAGTGCTTGATAGATTAGATATAAATGTTTTGATGTTATTTTTTATTTTACAGTCACTTAAATCCAAATGGAATGAAACTCGGCATACTTGAGAGCTATTCAATTCTATAAATTAATTCATTAGGAATTTTGTAAACTTTTTATATCACCCACGAATATTATGAAATTTATAATGTATCAATCATTTTTCAGACTGTACATTAAAGAACACATGACATCAATTATTTAAAGATAAAAACGTTTATTAAAATATTGATTATTACTGAATTTTGAAGAAAAAATGTTTATTTTTATAAAATAATAAAATATTTATTATACTAATCTTGACTATAAGATGTAATTGATATTTACGTTATTTTACTATATTAAAAGGAATTCAAGATATATCGATTAACTGTAGATTTACATATTTATTTGTATAGTAATACAGGAATCAAAGAATTCTATTGGTTTCAATAGATTAGATATGAATTTTTTTGAGGTTATTTTACTCTAATTTGTAGTCTAAGACTATTAATTGTGATATTTTTGTAAATAAACCTAACCTATGGAACATCCAATACATTAGGATACATGTAAACTTTAATTAATACTCGGGATATTACTCAACTTTAAAGAATTATACGTTATATTCAATTATGGATGTATTCATCAAATGGTGCTTGAAACCAGTAAAAAAATATTAGGAATTATTTTCATGGAGTAGTCTTGTACGAAGTTCCCTAATATTTACTTTCACAATCTCAAAAACTTATGATAGTGTTCGAAAGAAATTTGAAATACTGTATAGTTAGACCATCATATACATGGTTAATTCGTTATCAGTTTGGGTGATTTTATCCATGAAGAAAATAATTACCATGAAAGTAATAAAGTCTATTCCATTTTTACGACAGTATATTGAATGATACATAACATCACTAATTTAATAGAAAAGAGCTTCATTTAAATATTAATTACTGTACAATTATCGATGAAACACTATTTTATCTGTATAAAAACATCAAAATTAAATAAAGTAATCTAATTAACAAAATACAAATGATATTCGTGTAATATCACAGTATAATTAAAACACTTATGAAATATTTATTTATGAATTAATAAAGAAATTTGCTTATTTTTTTATTTTCTGTAATCCAAAGACCAAACTATTTACATCGTTTCCGTTCTAATAAATCCAGTGTTTGAAATAACTACTCCATAATGTCTTTTTTGAATCCAATAGAGTTATTTACCATGATTAACATAGATTAAATAGTAAAAATAATCAATTTCTATTATTATCTGCTTAGTCAATTTTATCAAATAATTTGTCACATGTATACTGTAACATTCACTAATGCTTAAACAAAAGAATACTTCTTATAATACAAAGGAATTCCTTTCAAATTCTATTTCTCTAAAGAAAAATCAAGTTTAAAACTGATTGAGATACTTTTGATGGCATGCGCTACAACGTAGTAAACATTGTTTCTAAATTAGTTGAGACAGAATATTACAATATGGACTTGTCGCATTTCATTAACATTTCAACTGAAAACTTTCCTTTGCAGTATAAAAATTTCATGTCATATCTTGTATCATTCTTATACTTTGGAGAAAATTCAAGAAGCATTCAAAATATTTCAATTTTTTCCTCTTTTATCTTATATATGTTGTTATTTGTTTTGTATTAAATAATTAAAAATATTACAATATGTTTCAAATTAAATGAAATTAAAAGAAAGATTTCGGAGAGAGTAACATCTAATTCATTTCAAATATTTAATTCTGAAGGGGATGGTGACACATTAAATTTGAATAATCAAATTTTCACAATCTTTAAGTGAAATTATAAATTTGATCGATAATCAATTTTTTATATGGTGAACATTTCCGCTTCCTGGAGGTGTGTTCAAAGTAACCGCGCTGTTACTTTCTTTATATTAATTTGATAGTAAAAACCTATTTGAAGACAACTGGATAACATGTTATGTAACGAATCAGATGTTTAGCAGCTCTTTTGCGTTTTTTGAATTAATTAGCGAAAAATATGATGTGCAATAAATTTCAATATATATATATATATATATATGCATTTTTTGAGAAGCTGCAACTTCTCAATAATATTCTCAACTTCAAGGATATCAATATTTTATTTAAAAATATTGTGGATTTAATTTATTCCAAAAAATAAAAAAAAAATCGATAAAAATTGAAGTTCTTTAAAATTTTTAAAAACACATAGTATAAAAATTACACGCAATGCTTATAATTTTAAAATAATATTTACTTTGCAATTTTAAATAGAATTTATGGTTCCGTACTGAAGGAAGAAAATGAAAAACGAATTGTTTATATTCAAGGCATACGATAATTTGACATCCTATATATTATATTCTAATTTTCCTTTTTCTCCACTTAATAATTTAGTTTAATTTCTTAGATATCTATTTTTTACTTAGGTTAATTAGATTTTTTTTTTATTATCAGTTATAATTTAGGTCGAAAAAACTGTTTAAATCACTAGTCTGAAATCGTTGGTTAATTTTTCAAAGTGAAATAATTTGATAAGATATTTTTGGTTTCCCAGAAGTTTTTCAGTTTAATTTGAATGGTGCATGAACGATATCAAGAATTTTATTTTCCCTATTTAGGTTCCTTAGAAGGAAGAAACATGTCACTTCTATATCAGAAAGATCGGGATCAGAATGATCTTCACGTGATCAGTTATTTTTTCTTTATCCTATTCACTTTTGTGTATATTAAATAGTATATTTTTAATGCTGAATCTTTTAAAATTTAATCAAATTGCAATAAGTCACAAGAAATTAGGTTAATACTAGCAACTCACATTTTGTCTCTCAAATAAAATTATAACTGTTGGGGTTTGGTATGCCAGACGATGGCACTTGAAATGGTAGATTCAAAATATGAATTAAAAAGCTATTCTTGATATGTGACGTTCAAACCTTTCCGCATGAAGGTACACAGAAATTCAAGGTTGACTTAAAAATTTAAAATGAAAATACTTATGGACGGATGTTGTAGAATCTATGAGACTATGCAACAACAATTAAACGTCATATATCCTTAAAAATAACTGTTGCAAATAGCTTCTTCTGCCTATGCTATCTGGCTGAGTCTTTTACTCCTTTGTGGCGCACTATACTTTAAAATTGAAATTTTGACAAAACAGTGACAAAACAGTCTAATTAGACCTAAAGCAGTGCGTAGATAAATTTTTGAATAGATCGCGCATACCGTTTTGATTATGTTGGAAGTCCATGAGCTGGAACACTGCCCCACTAGAAATATCAAAAGTGCGACTAATTGAGCATTACAGTGAAGCGCAAAAACAAGTTAAAGTTTCCGCATATGAATGAAAAAACACCGTATATTTTTAATTTATATAATTTTTGTTTAATATATGTTTACAGTTCTGTATATATGAGTTCTTTTTCGTATACACAAGAATATTGTGCAAATTGGTCTATTTTTTAGATTCATAATATTTTGGGAAGAACGTCACACCCTTTTGGAAGAAACACATAACAACATTGCAGGTTTTACACATAAAACTTTTTTTTGTGACTTCACTTTCATGCTACAGTATGCACATCTTGTGCCCTTACCTTTAATCGAATTTCTTGAAATATTACTATAGGGGTTTTCTCGGGTAATTCTCACAATTTTTCATTTAGCCTACTTTTAGTTGTAAAATTATGCAATGTTTTTAAATTACCACTTTAAGATTCCAGGTAGGAATTTGGGTCAAAATAGAGGAGCGTGAATGAGATAACTCCATATAATCAGTTTCATCCAAGACATCACTCACATCCGAAACATCATTTCCATCCAAGACATCTTCCTTATTTAATTGTTCCAATGGATCAGGAACGCATTCCTTAGTATCGCTACTGTCTACTTTATCTAATCCACATTCCGATTGCAATTCTTGAAGCATCTTCAGTGCTTCAGAAAGACTTAGACCTCTCCGCTCCATTTTCAATACAATTAATTTACAATATAAAAAATTAACTAGAATTATATTTGTGAAATATATATATATATATATATATATATATAATTTCTTTCAGATCTCAGTAAAAATGACTCGACCTTCTGATAAAATACCTGGATCAAACCTTACTACAAACTTGAGTTTTTAAGTATGTTTAAACAGTTTCTAGAGGCCTTCTGATGTATAAATGCAACCCTTTTCAAGGACAACCACAACAATCCCACGAAGAGAGAACAGAAATCAGATATTCTGTGCATCATCGAAATGTCTTGCGTGATATGCTAAATGCTAGAGTCGCAGTGTTCCAGGTTAGGGAACACCCCCATATTATTCAACAATGTGCGCGTACTTTTCCTATAAAAAATTAAAATAATATATAAAAAATTATTGTCACTATAGCGAACAAATAAACATAGAAATTGCTTATCAAGCAATAATTTTTGTATCTAAACAACAATCTTGTTTTTGGTAATACAAGCTTTTACATCAAGTGTTGTATTTGAAAATTAGGGATTACCTGGTATGGAGCTGCCATCTATCTTATTTAAGTAGAAAGGAAAAGGAAATATGAAACCGATTTTCATTCCTTTATTGATGAATTTAATGCTTAGAGAAGCGAATTAGTAAAGGTGTTCCACTGCGTGGAACACTGAGCAATAAATGGTTACCAACAAAGGATAATCTGCATCTCACTAATTACCAAGCAATCTTAAGAAAGTCTACTAAAAGTTATATTTCGCATCACTTTAATTTTAATTTTTGAATCTTAAATTTTGTGATAAAAATATTAAATTTTAGTTTTCATATATATTTTTAAATATTCAATTTAAAGTTATATTAAATTTTAATAGTTATTAGGAGGAGGTACATTTTTTTAACCATTTTATTCATATTTATCAAACGCCGTATTCAATTATTTTTAGCTTCCTTCTTGGGGAATTTCTTGTCTGATAATCATAGTGATCTGGTTAATATCTGTTTATATTCCATTGGAATTATCAATTCAATATTTGGTTTAATCAAAGTAATTAGAATTGAATAAAGGACATTTATTTTACTGGATTTTTTAAGAAAATGTTATGCCTGGTGTAATATAATTTTGAGAACTACCAGCTGAGTTGGAACATTTTTCATCTAAGCGTAGCTCAAATGTTGGAATATTGGTGTAGTTCACAAGTGGTATCAGCTATATCAATAAAATAATCAAATACGTTCCCTCGCTTTCCCCTATTTTGTTTCCTAATCTCATTCTGATTAATTAGGAACACATATTTTCTACCTGGAAAATAATAGCTGATATTATCTTTTTTATTTCTTAGGATCATAATTTGTAAACGGTAAAAATTTTTAACCAAAAAAAAAAAAAAAAAAAAGAAATATAAACTTACCAAAATGAAGCGAAACTATCGATATTCGATTCGAAACCTCAAATCGATTCTACTGCGCTGTAATTTCTATGACATAAACATAAAATAGAATAGGGTTATTTTTAGTTGTTAGTTATTTCAATACAATAAGTTTAACACACATTCTTGAACGTGGGATATTAACGGTTATTTTTATTTTGGTATATTTTTGATCAAACATCTATTTTCAGGAGGATTCTCAATACCTTTTTTAATAATTAACTTTAATATAAGTTTTTAGATCGAAGTTTATTCAGCAGTAGGTGTACTGATATTTGAGATAACTATGAATTTATCTTCCTCATAGTTCTTAAGAATTGGAAATATTAGTTCTTTAAATTTACTACGTGTACTTCTTCATCATACATTTATGATTTAGCGTCAGAGTTTCATTGTTTCTTTATTTATTTTGACAGAAATTCATTTTGTATTTCGAGTTCACTTTAATAAAGTTAATCAAACAATTTTTTTTTTTTTTTTTTTTTTTTTTTTTTTTTTACTTATATATATATTTGTGCCTAAACTGTTGTGGTGGAAAACATTTTGAAGACGCATGATGTATTTGATACAAAAGATTAAGTTTTACAAAATAACGCAGTGTTATTTCACTGAAGTATTTTTATTCCCTGTATTTTGTATCCTTAGAAATTAGTTGTAAATGGCTTCCAAACATTTCAATGGGCAGCGAGTATAGTTTATTGAAGATGAAACATTTGTTCATCACAGTTAACATGAAACAAAGTGAGCCTCAATGAAATGTAGATAGAATTCTTTACTTTCAAAAGAAAATACTAAGTCATGCCTTAATCTGGTAAGATTTTACTTACAGTGTTTTCGTGTTCTGTAGGAGTTTTCCTCGTTTATTTCCTTTAACGGTGGATTCTTATCTGCTGCTAAGCTATGATGCTAAAGCTATGGGAGGCAATAAAAAGGAAATATTCTGATCTATTGATTTAACAAATCTTGTTCCTTCATGACAATGCCAAGCCTCATACAGCTCGATTTACTCCCTGGGATATTGAAGAGCGTCGATTAAAATTTCATCTACATCCACCTTACATTCCAGACAGAGATCCAATCTATTTTCTACTGTTTGTTCCTTGTAATTGGTAACAGGATAGCGGTGAATAGGTGTTTCATTATTGTTTTGGAAATCTGTTCATATACTTTTAAGCAGCAAATATTAAACTCATAAAGATATGAGGAAAACGTATGAATATATTCGTAAAAGACATTTATGTGAGACATAAACAAGCTTTAAGCGTTTGTATTGGTTTTGGCAATCATATCATTGATTTAGCCACATAATGATACTTTTTTGGGGTCAACAAGCAGAAAAAAAACTTCAAATTAAATATATATTAGAAAATTAATATCGCGTCTTTCAATAGTTCACGCCTTCTATTTTAATTAATTTGTGATAGCCTATAATTGAATTATCTTCAATATATATATATATTATATGCTAACATATTATTCTTTACGTTTAAAATTCTTTTGAGAACTTCTAGAAACAGTAGAATGGTTTTCTCAGGGTTAATCAAAACATATGCTTAGCCAAAATAGATGCTCAGGTATAATCTGTAGAATTCAGTGTTGATTTCTAATTGTATTGCGTTTCAATATTTTATATAAAAAGACATCAGTAAAGAGGAATCTCAGTCCAAAATATCTATTTATGTTTCATAGCTGTAAATAACTAAATTTCACTATTATTGAAAGCTAAATATGTATATTTATCCTAAACAATATATATTTGTGTTCAATAAAAAAGCAATTGATATTTAATATCTACTTTAATGTACAAAAGTCAAAACAGTGTTAAATTTTTTCTTAACTATCATAGCCGAAAGATATAATTGACATAATTTTTAATTATTCGAAAAATGCTATGCTATGATATTACTGGGATAATTAGTCAACCTAAATATCATAGATTATTTCCTGAAAAAAAAAACTTTTCTTGATTGGGCTCGTCTTTTTCTGAGGGAATAAAATCCAAAAAGATCTTAATAGATCATTCTTAAAATTTCTATTGGGGTGGATATTAGTTTTAGAGATATATGGAAAGTACATTGTAAGGAAATTTAGTTAACTTAATCATTTCTCAATAAGCAATCACTAACACAGTTAGAATCTCTTTAATTTAAAATATTTGCCTTTTTATTTGAAATTATATTAAATATTAAATATTTTGCTTAATGTTTATTGAATGTTTTTTGCAAAAAAATGGTACTTAAGAAGAAACTATACTTTTCATTACAATTATTAACGTTGAGGGTGCATTGAAATCACGGAATCCATCACAAATTATTTGAATTACCATAGGAAGGATTCGGTAAATAAATTATACACTTATTGTCGATTTATAATTATCTAACAATCAATATATATATTTTGTACAAGGAGAAAACTTCTTATGTGCCTATTGTGAAAGATAATCAGAAAAACTACATAAATGCACTTTCGCTAAAAATGGGTACGAGATCTAATCATATTCGGCTTCAATCTATTTTATAGTATAAACTACCATTAGGAGAAGATATAAGATATAATATGTCACTTATAATATCTAATTCAAGAACTGACCGAAAAGAAACGGGTGTATTATTGGTTATACACGGTACACTTTTTTAAATAACTCCTGCATTTCTTAAAATATTTAGATATATAAAGCCAGAATCTCACATTTTAATGAAAATATATCTATTGTTAGAAAATCAATTATTATGGGATGTATTAACATAGTAAATAAAATAGTGCAAAAATTATAGAAACAAATCTTGATTATTATTTATCGGTGTTTAAATATACCCGTGACGTATTCGCATTCATACATATTATAGGAAGTAAAATTATAAATGATATCTTAAGTATGTAACATCGTGGATATATTAGGAAAATAGCAATAATTATATATATATATATATATATATATATATATATATATGTATGTGTGTGCGTGTGTGTATGTGTACGAAAAAAGTATTATTTCAGCTTTATAAAATACCAAAATAGTATTTACATAAATTTGTTAAATTTTTTTTTATAAATAATTAAATAGTCTGAAAATTAAAACGTAAGGTCCCAAAAACGAAAAAAGTAAACATATTGAATACCAGAAAATTTATAAGAGGTAGCTAAATAGAAGAAAAAAATAAAATAATGGAAATAATGCAATTACGACATGTGCATACTTTGGAATGTATAATGTATGTTTATACCGGTAAATGCTGATCAAACCATCAAACTTCAGTGACTTATATTATAAAGAAGTATCGTAACAAAGCAAAAGTAAGAAAAATTCAGCAAAAAACATAGTAATCTTATTCAGTTGAATTGTGAACAACAAATTACACATAACTAAATATCTTAAATATTATAAATACAACTAAAATCCAAGAAGAAATAGGAATATAGATTAAACAAAAAATTAATTAAATAGTAAGCATTATAAAACAAAAGGTAGATTAAAAATTTACCAATTACATGTCTTCAGAAAAACTGTTGAATTTTTTTAAGACTAGAAAACAAATGTATATAGAAATTAATTATCTAATTATAAAATTTAACTTCAACAAATTGCTAATAAACAGATAAAACAAGCATTCATATTTTTTAAAAAAATTGAAATACGCATAAAACACTACACAAATTTCATACATATGCTGTTTGTCTCTCTTTCATTCTTACCATTTCTACTTAACGAAAGAATTCACCACTAAAGTAAAAATTGTTTGATTGATTCAAATAGACAAAAAAATTATATTTGATTAAAATTATTCAAAAAAGGATGAAATGTATTCAAAAAAGCAAAAGGTTTACAAATTTAAAAACTAAAAAATAGCTAATAAATGACTTCCTTAAAATTGAAATACATATCGAATACAAAATTAAAATTGAATTGCCATTTGAACGCCAAAAAACATTTAAAAACCTTTTAAGATAAAAAATAATATTTAAGAATAATATGAAAGCACAAAAGAAAAAAGGTGAGAAATATGAGCCAAAACAGAAATCAAATTTTAAAATAAAAATAGAGAAGTATATATATTATTAGTTATCATTATGTCACCGATTATTAAATTAATATTTAAGAAGTCTATTTCATGAAAATTTGCAATTTGATATAAATATGGCGGATTAAAGAATAAGATAAGTTTATCATCTTTATACGAACAAACTTGAAAATAAATAAGATCATCAAAATTCCTAAATAATTCGAAATAATTTATTTAATCTAATAATTGTTATCTACTGGTCTCTAAAATTATATTCAAATAAATGTATATAAATACTTACCAACCTAATAACAACTGGATCCCTTTGAGGAATGCATTTTATTTGTTTATAGTTTTTTTTCTTTCATTTTTACTATTATAGTTTTCTTTTAGTTCAAGAATAATAAGAAATTGAAATGTTTGTAAGGCTAAGGATTATTAAATTTTTACTTTTTTCATCTAATATATATATATTTTATTTTTTTAAAAATTACTTATTAGTTTCTTAATGATTTCTTAAAAATTGTTTTTGTTCTGTTATATATATATATATATATATATATATATATATATATATATATATATATATATTTACAAATATATTGCTAGACATTAAAATTGCAACACCATGAAGTAAACAAATACCAGGAGGGTATTTATTATTTATGGTACTTAAGCAGTATGGCATGAAGGCAAAACTGTTAAATTTACATGTAATTCGGGGGCCTATAGGGGTGTGAAATTATTAGATACTACATCCAATCTGGCACATAAAACGGCCGTTACCCGTTAATCATGAAGTCGACCTTATCTTGAATGACAGAAACGGGCAACTCATTCGAAGCCGCTTCAGATATATTCCACTCTTATTAGCTGGAGAGTGATAGCAGGCTAATCTCTCAGAGAGTCATGACCAGATGTTTCAACGGGTGACATATCTAGAGAACGTATAGGCCAGGGCAACAATTGAGTAATCTGTGTATCGAAGAAGATCAGAACTTGACGTGCTACATGTGATCTTACATTATGCTGTAGAACAATGACATTCGGCAGACTTCGAAGATAAGGCCCAATAACTGGATGTTTGAAGTCAGAAATGTACCGTTCATCATTCAAATTCGAACGAGATGCGATCCGAACTAGAGATGTGCGTGTGGAGTACTTATTGCTGCCCGTATCATCACAATAGGTGCACGGCTCCTATGCTGGTATCGAATACCAGTAGACCACAAGTGGTCTCCTCGAAGCTTCGAGCCTCGTATACGTCCATCAGAACACTGCACGTAGAACCGAGACTCGGCTGGAAACACGACATTGTTCCACTCCTATATCCCTTTCTTGTCTTTCTGTACACCGAAATCACCGACCCTTTTTATGCTCCATTGTCAAGGTGAGCCGAACAAATGGTCGCCACATTGACATTTCACGCTGCTGACATTTCACATTCACTAACAAATGTCGTCACACCGTTAGATTGGGTACTTGGCGGAGTACTAGCATGGCCTTTTAATGAAATAGTCCTTATGTGGTTGTACGGATTTGCAGGGTCGATTTCACAAACTGTCTGTCCTCTCGAGCGTTAGTACCTGGAGGGTGTGGATATTCTGCATATCTTTGTATATGACCCACAGCAAACCACTTATTCCATATTCTCATGACAGTATTTGGATTTCGACCAGTTTGATGAATGATATCACGGAACTATAATTTCCACTCTCGATAAGCAACGATCCTGCATCTATCGAATTGCGACACTCACTTGTAAACGTTTGTTTTTATTATTTAATGCATAACACGCTTGTTTTTATTATTTAATGCATAACACTCTTTACGAAGCGCTTTCCGAATGAGAAATCCAATACACAACTTTTATTTTATGCAGTGCTTCAGATGTCATTTCTCCTTCCTGCTTCGTCTAAATGCGCTGAAATACTAATCATTTGCATATCCAAACTTCTTCTTTCTCTCATGTGATTTTAAGTTTCCTCAGATTATTCCTTCCTGGTGTTGCAATTTTAATGACCAGCAGTGTACACACACACACACACACACACACGCGCGCGCGCGCGCGCGCAAACATATATATATATATATATATTAAATGAAGCATTATGTCAGTGTTAACTAATTTATTTCTAATGATTGCTTATCATTGTCCTCACTATGAAGCAGAATGAAAGCTGCTACGAAAGATTTCGTAATTTTCAGCCAGAGTCAAGTGACGAGGACGAAATCTGAGTTGCTATGTGTCTATGCAAATGGCTATACCTCGTAAACGAGTTGACTTTGGAGCCACCGCAAAATTTTCGTGCATCATTCTCGCTATTTAATTCTTTTTTACTAGCGTTAGGTCTCGAAATCACGACTTGGCCAAAAATCGCTTTTAACGAATTCGCGATCATGAGCACTAGGATAGATATCTAGAGAAGTCATTGTTATCTTATTTAAAATGAAAATAAGTAATCACAAAGAAATATATTTGAAGTAGTAATTAAATGGTAGAATTTAATTCTTAGCAATTTTAAGGAAAAAAAAATTCATACCTATATGTGTTCTCTATTTGGTTGAATATATTTTGAATATCTACATATAATATTAAGTAGTATAAACTTTGTTCTTAAGCCTGTAAGAGAGAGAGAAATCTAGGGAAATTAGGAGATACTTAATGTGTTAGAAATAAACGGAGAAAAAGTTGCAATTATTTTTAAATAACTCATCTAATTAATATTATATGAAGTAATATGATTAACATTAATTCGCATTTTTAATTATTTTATGTACTACATCAAACAAAATAAAAATTAGTGAATTTTAAATATGAATAAAAAAAATATACGTTCATGGATAATAAATTTTAAATGAATTTACTTCAATATGTCATTATAACGTATTATTGTACGTTAACCTTTTGAAATATCTGCATTAGTATTTATTCTGAAAACATTTAAACAGAAATCTTCGATTACGATTGTTATAGAATTATTATAAACTTTAGAAACAAACAAAATATTAAAAACATTCTGCATGGATACCATCTGAGGAAAAAATATCAATTTTTTTCATTCCTATGTAAGGAGATATTTCCTTTTCTTAACATTAATTAAAAATTGATGCTCATTAAATGTAAAGAGAAAATTCATTTTCAGAAATATCTGAATAAAATTACTATTTAGTCATAAAAATTACTGTTAAGCATTGCATTTTTTTCTAATCTATATAATATTTCATACTTTGTAAGACATTTCCTTTTCGAGAATTCGCAGGTGCTAAGATATTTTCTGCACTTAAAAGGAGCCCTTATTTTTTCTATAAGAAAAAATAGATCGCCTTACATATATTTAAGTCTTTAAATAAAATATTTTATTACTATATTGAAATATATAGTAGACATTAATAACGCTAAAACACACAATATTTAGGTGTATTATTTTCTAGAAATAAATTAATACTCGTATATTTTAATGCTCAATTTTTGTAGCTAGAATCATTCTTTTAGATACGAAAAGATATCATCTGGATGGTAATTACATTTGGGAAATAAATGGTGAAGGTATTTCTTACCAAATATCATATTTCTGCTTTTATTAAATATCTCACTAGTAAGCACTTTTTCCTATTTTCTAAGAGATGCAATTATTTTACTTTCCTTTAGAAACACTTATGAAAGAAAGAAAAAAAAAAAACAGACATATTTTTGCGCAAGGGGATGATAATCCTTAGAGATGAGGATTCTATTATACTACGCAAAATCACTTCTTCACAATCCTTTTTATTTGAGATTAACACGACAAGGGGTTTGATGAAATTACCATTGTTGCAATAAGGGCTTATGAATTTACTAGGGAATTCGAAAACTTTTTTACCAAGTTATTAAAAGTTTTTTTTTTATTATTTTTAAATATTAGTAACTTTTCTATTTGTCATTTATATTTCCAAGTATTTTTAAAGGTATTTTCTAATCTCATTTTAATGAATAGGTTGTAAAGATTTTGGCTTATGATGGATACCAAATTTTCTAAATAATAATTAACTTTACCTGATAACCTTAACTTGATTGTAAAAGAAAAATAAGATTCGTAATATGTGTTCTAGTTATGTACAGGAATAAAAAAAAAAAAAAAGAAAGAAATAATTCACTAAGCAAATGTTACTCGAATGTATCTGAATTAATTATAATTGAATAAAACCAACGCATACATTTAATATCAGAATTACGTAAAAGTAACTAGATCCTCATAAATTATATTCAAAATGATTTCCAAATGCATTATTGCATATAAATATAAACTTTTACTGAGTTTGGAATTTCTAATTAAACTTAAATTAAAACCTTTTTTTTTTACTGGAACATTCGTTTGTTTTATTATGCATTTGATTTTCACAGCATATAAAAAGATGTGTGGAACATATTTTTTTTTCTAAAAACATGTTCCGTATGATAGAATGATCAACTTGTCCATTTTACTGATTTGACATTAACTATTTTTTGAATAAGTGTTAATGTAAGTGGTAAATATTTTTTGAACAGTAAACATATTAAGAATAATCATTATAAATAATATTAAGAATAATCATTTATAAATAATATTGGAATTTGGAAGTATCTTGCTGGTCCGATATATTTATTAACTGTATGTAAAATATTGGCATTAAATGTCGTTTTCTATTGAAAATTATCAAATTTAAATGAAATCAACAACAATATCAAATATAGTTTGGATGCTAGCAAAAAAAATAATAATAAATGACTCTATAAACTACATTCATGAGTAAAATTTATATTTCAAACTAGCCTTTAGTTAAGAATTCAACCAATTTCTTTAAAATAAATGTTTTCAAAATTTCAAATAAATTAAAATTTACTAGTTGGAAATGGCACTGTTCACGTATAAGTTTTAATATTTAATACCATTGAAACATAAATTACAATACCATATGGTTTTTAAAAATAAAGTTTCCATAAGGAGCTTATCTAAATTAAATAAGTAAGTGACTTAGAACCCGAGATGATCAATTGATTTAATCCTTTTCTCCATGTAACTTGTTTTCTTTGTGACATAAATGTGACTGTTACAAGGAATGTTCAAATAAAAAGATACGGAATATTGTAACAGCGTAAACATTAACATATTTGCCTGGGAGAACATAGGGAGATATCTAGGGATACACATGGAGTCTCTGACATGTATCAGAATATGCACGGGTGCCTGCATGCGCAGGAGAGAGCAGAGGCTCTTATAAAGATCGCCATCCATTTGACGTGGTAGTGCGTGGGAGGATATGATGGTGTATATGTTTCAAAATTTGATGATTGAGGAGCAGCGAGGCCTTATACGATTTCTGACAGTAGAAGGTGTTAAACCGACCGCTAGTCATTACCGAATGATGACCGTATACGGGGAAGACAGCTTTTCCAGGATCTCACACACAGAACTGGCCAAGTTCAAGTGGGAACAGCTTGATCATTCGCTCTGCAGATGGGCTTGTCACACTGCGATTTCCATGTTTTTGGTCTACTGAAGAAACATCCGAAAGGAAAGCGCTTCAACTCGGACGACGAGTGAAGGTGATGGATCGGGTGAAGGAAATGTGAAGGATCGATCTTTGAAGGATGGATCTGTGAAGGACCGGGTCTCCTCACAGCCTCAGGAATTCTAGGAACAAGGAATCTCTCTGCTCGAGAATCAATGGGATCATTGTGCTCAGTTCTGTGTTGTGTGCAAAATTGACTGAAAAACTGTGTTATGTATTTTTAAATTAAATTTTTTCAATTTCAATATATTTATTCAAACTGCTACTTCTAGAAATTGATTGTATTTGCATTAAATATAATTATTTTTTAAGAATCCATACAATTTGAATGAATGGTTTTTTTCACAGTTTCTGGTAGTGTCTCAAGGCAAACTTTATATAAAACTAATAACTAATATCATACCATTAAAAAAAAAACCTTCAAGATAATTATGAGATTAAATTTTAAGATATTGGAAGAAAAAAACTGCTGAGAAGTATTATATGCTGTAGAAGTTGCAATAATTTTAAAGTACTGAAATATAATGAAAACTTATTAAAATTTAAAATGATTCTTTATATTAAAATTTAATTCTTTTTCTGAAACGTATATTTTTGTGTGTTCAAATATTGGTAATAAAAACATTTTCTTTCAATATCTAGTTTAAAAAAATCTCCTTCTCTTGATACTATGTACCCTTAAAATGAACATTAGGAACAAATAAAGTGAAAATAAGAATATGAAAAGTTCAATGCTGAAAAGTAAGGGCTCAATGTATTAGAAATAATATTTAATTTGACTAAATGAAAATTTAATGTGCATCAGAAACTGTATAAACTATATAATAAAGAATAAAAATAATAAAATATTTTAAATCTTGATAGCAATTACAAGTTTAATTGGTCTGTACTTTCATCTTTTCCCCTAGAATAGAAATTCAATGAGTTACATACGAGTTCAAACTCAGTACTCGTCAATTTAATGTGAATCATAATTACTAGCTTAGGTTAAAACAATTCTCTTGTTGCGTCTACCATGAAAATGATTTAAATAGAACCAAACGGAAAACAAAGTTTGTCATACGAAAATTGATTAATGTGCATTTGGTCTCTTTTTTGACTTAATTTTTAACTAATTGGAATTTTTGAAAGTTAGGCGTACAAATTGAAGTATTTTCGTCACATGGCTTTAAAATAGACTGGTGTGTCTCTGTTTATAGAACTTTTTGCAGTTTTTATTTGATATCAAATTCAAATAAATAATATTTATATATAGGTATAACGGCAAGGACTGCCAGTAACTGTAAGAATATGAATATCACTTTTATTTAAGCAATATATATCATTGATAATTTTCAGTTTCATATGATTTAAATATTTGAGAAACATTTTCATAAAAACAATAATTTAATCAAGTATCAATCTTAAGACACATAAGATTAATGTTATGCATACCTAATTGTATGTGCCATTGGAGATTAAATTGTTCAAAACTATAAATGCAGTTAAGTCTAGTAGTCCTATCATTCGAGTGATTTTTGTAAAATATTATATTTGAGAGGAATATAAAATACTACTGTGTATCAAAGAAGATCCAAATGACTTTCAGAGCCTTATAGTCTCTACGATGAGTAAAATGAGATTCACTCTATAAGTTTAAATTTACCTTTTAATACTCCCGATTCAGTCCCATTTTATTCCGTCAGATTTTAAAAACAGATTTAAAAGTATTGAAACCCACATTTACTTCTTTAATAAATTAATTTATTTGCGTTGCTGTTCAAGAGAAACATCGAATTTGAAATAATACGTGTTGAAAAAGCAGCTGGGAAATTATAGTTATTAGAAATATGAAAGTTTTAAGAAATATAAAAGCTCAATTTTAGTTACTGGTACCAGATACATACTTAAGAAAATGCTTTGCTTTTATTTTCAATTTTAACACAATGCATTAACATTCATAGAAACTGATCTCAATTCACTTAACAAGTATCATTCTATTTCAAAAACTTTATAATACTACTTGAAAAGAAACAAAATATGTTCTCACCTCCCCCGTCTGGCGCCGGCTCTCTGGCACCCTCACACGTAACACGCTACACTTGTACTTCGTTAAGAGTACGCTAAATATTGATAGAACAATCAAATACGCTACAAATTATCACAAACATAAAAATAACATAACAGTGAACTAAATATACAGTTTCATACATCAAACTACTTCAAGTGGATAAATCAATTGAATCGAATATTTATACTGAATCTTGGCAGTTCGAACAGGACAAGAACGTATAGAGCCATCACGAACAATAATAGTCTTCAATTATATCGAGAGGCCACAAGTCTTTAGATTTAATGGTCTTTCTAATAATGTTACGTCTCCCAGTTTAAGATCCTTTTCCGGAGATGGATTTCAAAAATTATGCGCATTGAGCAACTGCATCAAATAATTATTTTTCCATTTTGCCCAGATCTGACGTAAAAGTTTAGTTTGCTACAATATGCATCAAGACAAAGTTTTCTTTGTAGGAGGTTCATTACTAAAAATGTCTGCAAAATGTTCAGGATAACTAAGATTTTCCTTTAAGATTTTCTATATTTTGGTAGTTCTGCTGTTACTTGTTGAGTAGGATTCAAATAGTATTTTCTAAAAATCCGAAAGTCTTTCAAAACTCTTCTGACAACCTGTCTACCCTTCAGAATACAATATCTATTTCGAATTTTAGCAAGGGTCGAAGATACTCCACCATGGCAAACTTTGCTATATTCCCTAAACATTAACAACTTAGTAGATTTTGATTGATTTGGCAATAGTATCCGGTGAGTTTCATTAGAAGAAAATTCACTTTATTCAAGTTTGCCCCTGATATACAAAACGTCATTATCATCTAAAAATAGGGCTACATTATAGAGAGATGAGGTCTTAGAAATCAGTTTATCATCTTTAAAGCATTACAATCCGAAAAAACACACAAGATTTTGTTCATATTTTATCCAATCTTGTTCAACTTCTAAATGTTCAATTGCATTACAAGGTCCTATTTCTATTGGTATTTTCCTAAGTCTATTGACAAATCTTTTAAATGAAACTATAATTTTTAAGACCTTATATGAATCACTATATTTTTAAAATCTAAAAGAAACCGGGAATCATGTACTACACATTTATTTTGAACTGTTTGAAATAGCTTCCATTACTCTAGATCTCCGATAGGATTCTCAATTTCAATTTCACCTGGCCAAAACTCATTGATTTTATTTAGCCAATGTGTGGTCTCTGGAAAGGATATCTGCGGGATTTTCCTTCTTTGGACCATGAGATCATTGGTCTCTTTCAGTCAAGTTTTGAATCTCCCTGACTCTATTTCTTAAAAGGATTTGTAATTGTTAGCCTTACCTTTTATCCAATGCGAGCATATATTCGAATCTTTCCAGGTATTACATTTTGCTTCAAAATTATAAGCATTTACTCTCCTTCTTATATAACGTAGTAGATAACAAAATCCAAGTAATTCCAAACGAGATAAAGTTATTGATTTCAGAGAGCAACCCAATTCTTTGAATATACACATTTAACAATTATTTTATAGTCACAAGTAATTCCTCGAATAAATATCACCCATCCATATGCTGCTACGGAAACATCTCAAAAGAAATGAATATCAAATGAAATATAATCGTACAAATTGAACTCAGTAAATTATATCTAGGGATATCGACACTATTTATGTGTTTAGGTTCACTACACCACAACTTCCCTTTGTAATCCAGTGAGAATGGAAGTTTATCGTCCCAGTCTTTTTCATCTGTCAAAAGTTCCTGCAGGAATATCTTTTGTTTAAAGATGAATGGTCCCAATAATCCGATCGGGTCAAAAATGTAACCATGTATCTACAATATGAATTTTGTGTAATGACAACCATTGGTAAGAATGATTATCAATTTGCTAAAGCCAAAAAAGTTCATGTCCTTGTCTAGATACCAAGCTTGTCCCAGAACCTTCGTAAGAGCACCACCCCCTTCTTCGATGGTTTTACCTTCATAAGTTTCTATGCCCGATATCCTCCAAGCTTCACGAAGTCTGAATGGATTTGTTCGCAAGTTTCTAAGTACCACACATGTAGTTTTTAAGTTTTTCAAGCTTTCTGTTGTAATTTTCAGAGCTATTTCTAGCTTTTAAGTACATCTTACAAGGCCATCAACTCAGAATGATTTTAAAAGTGTTTCACAAGTTTCTGGGAACAAGTTTCTGTACCTTTCGAAATGAAATTCAATGCTCCTGTGAGAATGTAATGACTCGGAGCAAGTCTGAACAAAGTACGAGTGAAATTCAATACAATAATCTTATTCGAATTTAAATTTTATGTTCACAAAATCCTGTAAATCATCGGTCTTCTGTATCTAATGATATTTGCAGAAATGCTTGCCTTATACTAGCTATGTATGCTACGGCATTTTCTCGAAACGTGATTAAAAATTCAAATAAATTAGGATATTAGTTAATTCCTGTTTTTAGACAATCAGTGAGTGAATATCGTCCTTCTTCATACTAGAAGAAGGACACTCCATTGAATACGATTCTAAGAAGACTGCTGACATTTTCTTCTCGAACGACAGCTTTGTACAGCAAGTAAAATAAAGACTCATCAGCTAGCCCTTCTGTTACACACCTCTCAACTATTCCTTTTTCAAGATAACCACCGTCAAGAACCTCTCGATAGACTTTATACAGCATTGGTTCTCTTTCAAACTTCTTGACCAGACCTATAAAATGTCTCAATGCCACCTCTCTTTTATTTCCTAACTTTTCTTGCATGCCTTTTTTCCATGACAACTCAACGCAATATCTATTTTCAACTAATTGAACATATTCATTAAACTCCTTTAAGCCTTCCTTTTTTATCCATACCTGTGTCTATTTCATCACCTCTTTTCCCTAAGCTTTCTACCCCAAAGTTTTTCATTTCAGTGGAAACCTACCCTTTCCCCTAAGAACAAAATTAACCAACATAGAATCAGTCAGCTTGTAAAATCTACCTTGTAGCAACCATCCAAATGTTGTTTCTATTGCTACCAATGATGAATTCAACCATCAGAACCCTTTTGTCAAAGCTCAGTATTAATCTGCTCCCACTAACAACGAAATCTGATATTTGCTATTTAAAATCAAATGTCAAAGCTAATCCCCCTAACCACTACTTCAGCACATATATCCCGATCCAGAACCCGCATCGACGCTCTCATATTTCATCTATTTCCAATGTTTCTACAACCACTTCTCTTCAGTTCAAAATTTTTCGTAATTTCATCTCTACAATATGACAGCGTAGGATTCCTTGTTCCATAGGACTATATACTCAATCTTTCCGATTCTACAATTTTTAATTCAAACTTTTCAGAAATACTCTTTTCTTAATAAATGTTGGTTGACTAACGTTATCAAACAATGAAAATATACAATCGAACATTTTAGTCCAAATTTTTTTCTACTTTCACGCATTGCAATAAAATCCCCCTCTTTTTTTTATTTTTTTTTATCATTAACTATATAATTAGCGGTAGTAGCTACGACTTCATTATAATTTTTCTCCGGATCATTTCCCCTTTCTGATTCTTAGAATTTTCTAGATTGAAATAAATGGCTCTAGCGTGTCTGCCATGACAGAAAGAACAAGCAGCTCTTTTGCATTTTTTGACAAAACAATTTACTTTTAAACTCTTAAAATTTAATAAACATGTCTTTTTGCTAAACAGTTTCCCCCTCTTTTTACTAGTATTCGAATTTTCGCGCAGATGAGACGGAATCAATTGACAGCAAAGTAAACATCCGTTGACAGATATAATAGTTAAAAATATACTGGGAAAAGTTTTAAAATAATTGCGCGTAGCATACTTTTATAAGAATCTGATTTCAAACCCAATCTTGAAAGATATGAATAAAAAGAACGAATTTGCATTTGGCATTTAAAATACAAATTTATTCACTCTTGTAAATTGCTAGAATTCTTTAAGATGAGGTCATGTTTAACGATTTTGACATATGGGCATTGATTAACACGTCATTCTCTCCAAACGAGTCCTTTAATAATTTCAAAGCCGATTTATAATTATCTTCAGTCATATCGAAATTACAATAAACATTATCTACCCTGAGATAACTATACAAATAAAATCATTTTTCAACATCTGAAAGGGTCGAGGTTTTGTCAACTGCATTTTCGAATGATTCAAAATATTTAAATATTTTGACGGGTCCCCATAATATGTTTGGATTTTCAGTTTCGATAATTTTGCTTTTGTATTTGGTTTTTTTTTACTATCTGGGTTTTGACGCTGAATAGTAGTTTTCTGTTCATTTACTGATTGTAGCAATTTAATTTTATATTTAAGTTTCACTGAGTTAAAAACAGTGATTTAATTATAGTCATCTATTTTTACAATTTAAAATTCTATATCTACGATGTCTAAAACATTTTGAATTTTATTATCTATTGGTTTGTGCTGTTCATCTTTGATTTCTAACTGAACCAAAAGACCTTTTTGTTCATCGATTTCAACTTCAGGTTCTGACAAATGATTCGCTATTTTAGAAATTAATTTTGCAACCTGTTCCTTTGCACAAATAATAAATGCATAGCCTTTTGCTCAGAAAAAAATATAGAAGATAATTATTCCGATTCTGGCAAAAAAGCAAAAAATACATTTTTTCCGATTCTCCAATGCATAGAATTTGTTTAACTCCATGATAAATAAAAAAAAATGTTTGCAAACCTTAGACTTAATTTGTAAAAGTAAATTCTCTTTTAAATTTGTTGTTTACATATTTGTAAAACAATCTGATTTGTCATCTTAATTGGATATCGGATGCTTATTTTCCTTTTCAACCTTTTTTTCAGAAGTGAAAAAAAAATATAAAAATTTTAGCAATATAAATTAGTTTTGTTTTGCTTACATAAATTAGAAGTAAACAATGATTTAAAGATTAATGTTTTTCCGTAACTAATTTGATTTTATTTTTATGAAAATAAATATATCGAAAAATTTGAAAAATTAGGATTTTATATATTTAGTTTAACATTAAATTAATACGGTTACACCAGAAGGGTATTTCTTAGTAAATATTTTCTTTTTGAAACAAAAAGAAACATTTATCAGTGAAAAAACTCAGAAAATTGCAATATGCATTCTCTGATCATATTTCTATTTCAAGAAGTTTTTTGTTTTGAATCTTTTTTTTAAAGTATTTTTCAGGTTTAGTTGGATTTCACTGACTATTGTTAAAAATGTTTTTGTCTAAATTGTATTATAATTCATTTCAAACATTTGTGGAAACAGCGAATTCGTTTCTCGTTATTAAAAATATTGCCTATCAACTAAGCTAATGATAGTTAGTAACTGGCGAAGGTCAAACGTCTAATGTTGTCGTTGCAGGGTCTAGAGAAAGAGAAATATAACCGTTCAAGTGTTAGTATTGTCATTTGACAATCAAAACTAGAAAGTCTGTCACCAATAGCTATGTTCTCATCTTCCTTGTTTACGCGTGACATTATTGAATCAATACAATCTTACTATATATGTATTTGTTAACTAATATTTTTTTTCTACTATAGACAGGTGATTATTCAATGACGCAAAAGTAGCACACCTCGAATAAATGAATCGATTATTATATTTCCAGTATGTTATTTTCTTTTAATTAGACACTTAAATTATTCACATTAGTTGTGAATTGGATACAGTTAGAATATAGTTTTAAATTTGTAATTTTAATAAATATGTGTTATTCTGTTTTGTGTCGATTGCACTCAAAGCTGTAAAGTTATTAATTAACGAAAACATGTTGGTATTTGAGTAAAAAGTTTTAAATACAAGGTCTTATTTTCCATTAGTTTCTTTTATAACTTTAACGCATAGCAAGAGTCGCCTAATGTTTTTCTCAAAATCATACATTACATTAGATAAAAGCAAGAAACGTTACGAAATTTCTCATATGCTAAAATTGTTACGAAATTTCTCATATGCTGAAAAGGACATCGCGATTATTTTTTGATTATTTTTCTTTTATTATTTGAAATATCTGAAGCTTTTTTTATAATGAGTGAGCGAGTTTTAATTGTAAATATTTTTGGTTGGAAGATGCAAAATGTGCTCTTTGAAATTTTAATATATCTCTAAAAAAACTTTTATACCAACTTATGTTTCGTTTAATTTCTTCTATCTATAGAAAATACGTGAATACGTGAATTCTTAAATTCACGTATTCATTAAATTAAAGTGGATCATTAAATTAAAAGGGATACGGAAGTTCATTAACGTTTCAAAAAAAAAGCTACCAGTATTTTACAGTAAAAAGGGCATAGGGGCTGATCATTGTAGTTTGTCTTGATGTTGATATTTAATATCAATTGTCTATAAAAGTAACCGTGTGTTGATCTAAGATGCTGAAGACCACTTTCGAATAAATATTATATTTAATATCGTATTTAACAATGTTCTGGATTCCATCAAACGTTTATTTTATCAATTACAGTATTGAAAATGTTAAGAAAATCTATCGATTAACTCATGACATAAACTCTTCTGCACATATGTTATTCTAGTATTATATTTGAATTTGCTGCTTACTTGCTAGATTCTGCGGATAAAAAATTATGCACAGATGTTACATGTGATTTAGGCATATAATTGCGAAATTACTTTTATTGAAAATTAAGCAGCATTTTAATAAGAATATTACCAATCAGGCATAGAAAATCAAGCTAAATATTCTGCCTTTTGTAATAGTTGCCTGCTAAAGATTCAGTTTCCTAATATTTATCCATTTCTTAAATAGAATGATTTCAATAATGCTGCTTCAATAAAGTAAATCCCAATCGCTGTCCCCATTGGTTATCAATAAAGTACAAAAAAATTAGAGCCAAAGATTTACGGTTTTTGGGCTATGATATCCTGACCCTTCATAGCCCCCAAAAAGTAATTGGTGATGTAATAAAGTTAGTCGCACTCTTCATCATTGTTAAGGGTATGACTACCTTTCACAATGGCGATACCTAATATTAAACGTTATTGAAATATAGGTGTTACATTTTTCCCAGGGTTCAACAAAGAGTATGTACCGAAATCCGTGAAAAATTGAGGAAAATTAAAAAACATAGCACCCTAAAAGGCAATTTATTAAAATTTTGATACATTTTCTCCTAGATTTCAACATAGAGTATGTACCGAATATTGTGAAAAATTGAGGTAAACATAGCATCAAAAAAAGCAATTTATTAAAATTTTAATAATATATCCTACACCTACTTGGAAAGTGTTTGAAACAAATTTGTATTATCTTAAATAATTGATCATTTAATATCGTTTTATGTTTCACTACATGATACTTACATAACATTAGCTTTAGTGAAAATAAAGAAAACTGTTTTGATATTCATCATTTCAATTATGCATTCGAAAGAAAAACTACATGTGGAAATATTTTTATGTTAATATTCTAATAAATTTTTCCTAATACACTTGATCACTGAGTCCTGTTGGCTTTCCTATGGATAGAAAATCTTTGATATAAACTATGTGATTGTATTTAAAATGAACATACTTAAAATGTACATGAATTAAACATTATTGTGAAAATATTTTTTGATAAAAAGTAAAGTATCATTATTTTTGTTTAATCCTAATGTATCACTATGTTTGGAATGGAGAACTAAATTGACGGCTTCTAAATAAAGCCATCTTTTATATTTACATGAATTTCAACATTTAATATGAGACTAATTTTATGAATATTGAGTTAAATGTGAAATCAATTTACCTGAAAAACTGCTTCGGAGAATGACACTAAGAAACAATTTGACACCTCTAACAATTATTGTACAAAATACGAGGTATTTTTCATATAGTCCTCTTGTCATGTAATTGCTACTTTGTCACCTAGATAGCAGCTGATTTAACAAAAGAGCTTAATTGAAATTAACTTTAAGTAACTTAAGAAAATTAAGAGTTTTGAATTTTTATTGCGTTAAAAGTTTTATTTGTAATAATATTCTGTATCTGCATGTATGTAGTTATATAAAATAATTAACTACACAAATAACTACTAACTTAAAGAAAGAATTCTTACATGAAACTAGTTTTCGATTCTTAACTAAATATGTTGCATCAATGAAATGTTGTAAAACTAATCTATCTTTAAAATAGATATTTCTATTACATAAGGAATGTCATAATTAATTTTCGTAGATTGTGGTTTTGTAACGCTTCTAGGTAATGAATTCATCATTATAAAAATACGCAATCGCAGCGTTATTTCTTTTAGTGGAATTTTTTTCTTCTCTAGTTCAATGTTGTTACCAAGAAACGTTGTAGTTTATTGTAAATTAGTATTTATTAAAACTTCACATTTTCAATAATGAAAAATGTAATACACATTTTGAAGGAAATTTATATTAAAAATTGGTACTTTTTAATTAAGTAAGTTGTAATAGGAATGTTATACTTTAAAAGAATATATCACTTTTCATTTTTGTCATTGTAATCAAGTTATTTCCCCCTTCTATTCCTATAATGAAACTAAAAATGTTTAATTTAAGTATTGTTTAAGTTTATGAGCGTTCCTTTTTTAATAAGTATTAAATTTCTGTTTATTTATTCTTTAACTATTCCACATTTAATTTAAAATTTGAATAAAAATTCCTAAATAATAGTAAGATCTTGTTTTGCAGATTTTAATTAATTAAAATGAAAACTGTGCTATTTTAACCATTTTATAAAATTAATAATCAAAATATTAAAATATTGTGGGATGAATAACTTTCATTTTCAAACAAATAACAAAACTGAGTGAGTATGAAATTCAATTTAAAAAAAATGAAAGAGAATTTTATAAAACATTATTCTTGATTAAGGTTTACGTATAAACATTTGCTTAATATCAAAAATGGTTTCTTGTACCATGAAATTAGAGGATCCTATGAAATAATAATTGTATATCTTTACGCTTATGAACATTTTTTTAAAAGTTGTAATTTAAGCAATTTTACGCGGAATATTGAAATGTACGTATTATATGCAATAAGTTTTCGGAAGGCAGACATCTAAAAGTGATACGTAAAATAAAAATAAACGTACAAAATTTAAAGAAGTTCCTTGTTTGAATCAGTCAAAATGCAAGAATAAAATTATTATTCATATGCGACTTATAGCTGATATTAGAAAACTGATATCACCTAAGAATTTAATTGATTACCCTATACAAGAGCTTTCCTTTGTTCCAATAAAAATGATTGGAGGTTTTCTCTTTTAACTGTGCTATAATCACTTGACAATGGCAACAATGTAAACGACGGTTTTCTTTCATTTTTGTATTTAATATTAGTATCTGCATGTCTCATATTTGCACTCATACATTTCTGTTCGTAATTATTTTTTTTTCACTCCTCCACATTTTAAAGTCCCAATAGAGAATGATTATGTGCGTTTTCAAAAAAAATTACATTGTACTTTTATATACTGAGTAGTTTACTTATTTATATTTAATATGTTTCATTTTACTTTATAATATCTATATTCAAAAGTAATTTTGTTTATTTGCAATACTATACAAATGAAAAGGTTCTTTCTATCATTTAGTGGAAGTTATGACTCTTTTAATATATATAATTATAATTCATTTTAGATTATATGACAGGTGGTTTTGCTTTAATGAAATCTGTGATATTTTTCTCATCAGCTCATTAATGGGCTAATTAAGTAAGATTTACTATCTCGTTGGAAGTCAAAGCTAAGTAAAAAGAAACTTTTTAGAATGATGGTATTGTTTTTAACTTATTAATGCAGATAAATATTTAACTACCATTAATATTTATATATTTATTTCGATTATATTAAGAACAGTTTTCGAGAATTGCTCTAGCATCAATGAATTTTAATATAAATATGCAAAAATAGTTAGGAGCAAAACTTTTACTAAATACGTACATACCATTTGCTATTTTTCACGTAGTGAAACCATTGAGTTTTGTCCAATAAAACACACTGTTAAGACATTGGACATTTTACCGTTAATGAATCCTACCTAAATTATATGAAAAATCATAGACAATTTAATCTGAAAATATAATCTTTAATATTTTCCAAATTATTAAGGGATGTGTACACATATTAATTATTTAGATAAAATATAAATATATCATTTCGTAACTCATTATATTGTATACTTAATTTCCAGTTTAAGCAAAAAAACATCATCAAAATGAATTAAAAAATATAATTTTATCTATTTCATATTGCATTAACAATGCTAAAAATTCTGTGTTGCATGCGCAACTAAATAAACGGGTTATTGTTTAGTATATTTATCTAAATGTATTTAACTTAAACATTTATAATTTGATAGAAAACTCGGCACAATTTTTAAACTTATCATGGTAAAAACTCCAATATTTCAAGACCGAATTTTGGATAGGAACAGTTTCACATGATAGTTTATATTCCGTCTCAATTTTAAATTTTAATAAGGAACTAGGAACTTTCAATTGTTTAAATTTACAATAATAATAATATAAAATCACGTGTTCATAAATTAATTAAAAAGTATCCTAATTGATAAAATAATTTTTTTGCTAAACAACATGCATAAATAATATATTTCACATTTGAAACATAGTAATTCATCATATATATAAATTTCACATTCAGTACTTCCTATATCTAAATGACATTGGTAAATCATATAAATAACTGTAGAAATATCACCCAATTAATTACACAAAATATAAATTATACATTACGATTCAATAATCATGAATGAAACACAGAAATCCATAGAAAATTATGAGTGTATTTGAATCATACATTGCAAGGAAATGTATTACATATGTAAATTTTTTTTAATGCTTTAATATTTGTTTTAGGTAATAAATTTATAACTAACCCACAGACTATATACATGTGGTATTTACGAAGATCGTATGTACATTACAACATCCACAGCACTGGTATAATTTTGTATGATTTGGATATTGGATTGATAAATTTAAAATAAAATCCCTGAAAATTAAAATTCAAAAAAAAAAAAAAAAAAAAAAATCGTTTTAAAAGCTTATAGTAATATATATTAAATCATTTTCTTTTAGAGAGAGTAACTTGAATAATTTGAAAGACATATCAAGATAAATATATTAAGTTGCATTAATCTGATGTTTGAAAACTTAACTAGATTTTCCCCCATATTGTTTTTTCAAGTATTTTTTGAAAACTTTGACAACATTTTAAAACAAACTAATTTTAAAAAATGTTATTTCTAATCTGTTATTGCTTAAATGTTAAAAATATGTTAATTTACCTTTTAAATGGCAATAAATTAAGAAAGAAAATGACTTTGAATTATTCAGAGATTATTATTATATAAACCAGTGAGATTTCAGATTGTGAAGCAATAATGAGACACGCAGAATTGTTTGATCAAACATTGTGTCTGACTAAGATTCATCTGTATAACACACTTTCAGATCATTCATCTTTTCATTCAATCCTTTTGAGTGAAATTTTATCAAAACCATCTGCCACATATATGAAACAATAACCTTCCTCAATTCATGATCTGGACAGAAATCAACCACTGTACAATTTCAGTCGCTTGAAAATATCTTAAGATGCTAACATACGACGCACTAATAATAATTGCTTTCGATGTAAGTTGGCTGATTTTGAAATATGAAATAAAAAGGATGTTTAAACACACACAGCAGTTACGGAAAATATAAATTATTCAAAGCTTCTGAAAAATCATAGCAAAAGATTGTAGATTTGTGTGTGTGTCTGTATATAAAGTTTTCTATCAGATTTATCCAATTTTTGAATCAAAATATACCAATTGCTGTTCAACAACAAATTGTAAAGAACCCTCATTCTACAAAGTTTAATAAATTTATAACTTCAGCAAAGGTATAGTATCATATGATCGAAAATTCTAATTATGTGGACTTACTTGGTAATTAATAATACCACTTTGGGGGGTATCATTTTGTCACTAATGAATTATTTGCAGGAAACATTTATGATCTAATGATACTGTTTTGCATGGCTTCTAGCTACAGTAAAACATTTATTCCTCGGGTGTTTATTTACATGTATAGTAGCAACTATAAAACATCTATTTCTGAAATGTTTTTCGTAAAAACAGGAAGGGTAATTACGATTTTGAAATTCTCCTTTGAAGGTTTCTAATGCAAAAGGCAATGTTTTTTGGGTCATTGGGAACTTAATCTGAGATTAAAGAAATTAAAAATATACTGCTAAAGGCTATAAATTAAATGAATTTCGAGCCGAGGTAGGGGGCTTAAAACATTTAACATCGATTTCTTAAAAATAAATAAAAAACAGTATAATTTTTTTCCAAAAATAATAAGAACATTTTTTATTACATGTCTGTTTTTATTCTTTAAAAAGATTGCTGTAGCTCATAAGTGATTTTTAGTTACTGATTGCTGGTTTGTTTTAAGTTAAACTTTTTATGATATGGTTCCTTTTTTACTTTTACGTCGTATAATAATTCAATTGTAAAATGAGTCAATTCAGACATGAATTATTTTATTGCAAATTAAATTCAAATCTTTTTTAACATGGCTGTTCAAATCTTGAACTACAATAGATAGTTAAAAATTTAAAGCAGAAAAATGTTATATTATCTAGCATCGAACTTATTTAAGAGGAGTTTTATTGTTATTATTACATATTTAAATCAAACATTTTTATATAGTAACAGGAATCTCGTTTTTTCCTATTTATCTTCAAAAAATATATGAAAAGATAAAATCCTTATTTTACCTATAATGGTGTTTATATACATGGACATCTTTTCAAGATACTTAGTTCATAGTTTTGATTTTACCTCCAAGCGGGCAAACACATTTAGAAATAAATTAAAATATTTACCTTATATATATTTTAGTAAAACAAAAGAATGATGCTAAAAACATCTATAGCAAATTAATGAGAATTACAGAAAAAAAGAATTAAATCTCTTCTCGAACGTCTTAATAAGAATATGCGACTTTTAAAATATTTTTTTTTTTGCTATAATAATTTTATTAAATAATACTTATGGTGAAAAAAATAAAGACTTTTTAAGCAAAAGAAGCATTTACTTTTAACTACATATACTTTTAATTATTTACTTTTATAAAAAATATCACTCATAATGAGCAAGTTGGCATGTGTGTTAAATAAAGTAGAAGAATTCGATTCTTAAAAATGGTATTATATTTCTGTCAAATCCTTGTATTATTTATTAGGGTAACAAACCAACGGTCTTATGCAAAAATTTAAAATTCTTTCATGGTCTTAATTTTCCATTAATGACCAGAACTTTTTCCGTAGAAACATCAAGAAATTAAATCAATGGCAGATATTTTCCCTATAACAAAATTCCTTCACTTAAATACTTCTTTTATGCAATTAGTTAAAATTTCGCATTAAAAGATATCTAGAAATATGCTTTTAACAACGTAGAAATTTCTAAAGTGAGTTATCATTTTATGAAATATAACTTTTGGAATTTGCATTATAACTGCGATTTCGGGGATCAAAAAAAATTAAAGTCATTCAAATTTATTAAGTATACTTTTATCATAATTGTTTTTATTTTAAAGATTTCCATAAGTAAATTTAAAATGTGTTACGGGAGGAAATCAAAGTAATTTTTATTCAAATTGCTTTTATGAAAAAAAATAATATAAATCAGTATCACTGATTTTTATATTATTTTTATAATTTAATACATTTTTATGATGATAGAAAAAAAAGAAATGTAATTTTGACTGTAAAAGGACTATTTTTTTCTTAAATGCTATTTACTCACAAATTTGGAAAATCGTAACATAGCATAATAATTGATTATAACAATTATGATGAAGCAAAATTTATTCGACAATAATTATGATGAACAGTGTACTCTGTACGTGGAATTTTTTCGTGTTCAACGTACAGTTAATACAATATACTACATCAATCTTTTGGTTATAGTCGAAAAGTCAGGTCGATACAAAAGACGTGTTAACTTTCTGCAAGGAAAAGTGGTGTTATTAAGTTTCTTCAAAAAGAAAACTTTACTTAAAAAAATAACAATGATAAAAGTAAGAGAAAAAGAAGCACTCTTAGTTTAAAAGAATAATTCCTTTCAAATTTACATTATAATTAAGCAAACTATAAAAAAAGTTCTAAATGTTTTTGTATCTTTCAAATAACAAATATAACAGGCAAATATTATCATTTAAGAGTAGTTGGAAAATTGTCTTTAACTCACATTAAAACTTTTATTTGTTTTCTACAAAAAAAGAAAGAAAAAACGAGCACACTTTATTCGTTTAGCGATATAGAGTTCAAGAATTTTCTAATTTTTTCTCAAAAATGGAAAAGATATATTCTATTTTTTAAAAATAATAGGCAGTTCACTGTTTCCTTTAGATAATTAAATTTCTTTCAACTTTTTAGGAATTAATTTAGATAAAAGTTTTCCATTCTTTTTTCATTTGTTTCTTGAATTTTTCACTAATGAATCTCATACATTTAATTAATTGCAAAGGCAATGAGTGAATTCTTTATGATTTTGATTTTCATTAAAGGAGACAAACTAACAAACTATGCGGGGAAGAATTTCAGTGGTTTTTCTCATCTCTCAATAGGATACAAATATTTTAGTCCTTTGTTTAATAATGATTGTTTTCGTCAAATATTTGCTTTTATTAATGAAGAAACATTCTCAGAAAAATTACGTTAAAAATTAACAATAGCATTTTAATTTCAATGCGATGCTTTAGGATATAAGCTTAACTTCTTATTAGAATAAAGCTTACTTCACATACATAAATCTTTTAAATATATACAATATAAAGGTGTTAATTTAAGCAACATATACATTAACATTGAATATGATAGTAATACTTAATCAAAAAAAGAAATAAAAAATAAAATTAGTGCTCTGAAAGACCAGATAAATGTTTCACTATATTTACTTTGAAAATGTACTGCGGTTATTTTCCTTATTATTATTAATATTTGATTAAAAAATTAAGTCTCCATCTTTAAAGATTGTGCAATGACTACCTACTTTTGCTTGATGATTTTAAAAAATGCATATGCTTTCATATATTCTTATATAGAGATTTAAATAACAATTTTGAAATTTGCGAAAGTAAAATCTTTTTAATTATTACATTTATTATAAGTGAAATAAATATATAATTATTAAAATTATTAATTTAACGCTACCGAAATAACTGAATCCTATATCATGTAAAAATTCTATTTGCGTAGAGCTTTACTGAGATATTTAAGAAATCTATAATTTTTACTATTATTCCTAAGACTCTGGTATTGAAAAGTGTATGTTACTTTTTATGTTAAGTGAGTGTATTATTAAAATACTACATTTGTGTGTGTGTGTACTTCACACACACTTCATTTTCTTCAGGTTTTTTTTCAATCACTCTTACACAAATATAAAGATCAATTTCTCAGTTATCCTTATTCAAATTCCAACTTGTGGCTCTAGAATTTGCGGAAAACAAATTCACAATCTAGAATAAATTAGGATATAAATGTTATCCCTAGCTTCTTAGTCTTATAAACTCAACAAAATATCCAAAATGAAAAGAACAAATGAAACTATCGATTAGATAAACAAAACAAATATCGATATTCAATTCCTGACTTTAAAATCTGTCTTTTTGTGTACTAAATGTTAAGCAAAAGGAATCAACGTATTTTGTTTTCTTAAATTTTATGTTTTATTTAATAAAGATAATCTAATTTGTCTGATATCTACTTAAGGTTCCTTTACTTTCAGAAAAATTTCAATATCGCATTTCATGCAATCTCAATTTTCAACTAAGTATTTCTCATTTTAAAAGTTTAAAGCATTTGATCCTATAAAAGATTGAATTTCTAAACGTCGCAGAACGTTCTTTGCGTTTTCTTTACATTGGAACAACAAAAAAGGGGAACATTTAAAATCTTTCATGTACTTGAATATTAGAAGTTCCATATTTTCAGTAAGTTTCATTTCAGTTACCATCTGTTTTGTGATCAAATGAATAAATAGAAAATGATATAAGATTTTAGATAATTTCTATCGTGTTTTGTGTGCTACTTCTTCATAATTTTGATGTATTGTATTAAATTCTTAGCAATTTATTTTTGAATTTATGTATGAAATTTTGGAATTATAGATTTAACTCTATTTTACCTGTTCATTATAATACTTCCTCCTACACAGATTACAAACTTTTTATTTAAAGACAATACCAAATTCAGTAGATATATTTATTTAGGTTTCACAAGCTTTAAAACTAATAACATATAAAATTATATTAAAAATGTATAAAGGAATCCACATTCTAATAATCTCCTCAAGGTAATCTAATATTTCAAGTCTTATATAATTAATTTCACTGAAAAATAAATAATAAAAACGTTATTACTTTGTTCAAAATTTCTAAATTATTCAAATTATGGATTATACTGCTTTCATTTATTAAACATTATTTTACAGGAATATATGACTTAATACTTTAAAAATTTTAATCAGCTTCACACACATTGAGTTGTGTAGTATGTAAGTTTGAATTAAGTACTGAGAAGTATATTTAACCTTTCTAGCAAAGGTCATGTTAACGCTAGCTATATTTATTGATACACAATAAAACAAGAAAATCAATCCTATCAGTATTAATCAATAAGCTGTGCAAGTATAATACGGATTAAATTGAAATAATGTTTCATTTTATTAAGATTCTGTATTGGTAAAATATGTAATGAAGTCAATAAGGGTTTATTTGTTAAGGTTCTCTACCAAAACTTTTAGGATACATGTATTGCTTTATTTTTAAGAAATGGTTTTAAAACTAGAGGAAGTACTTTACTTATAATATAATTTCAAACTGTTTATCAAAGAATACTTTTTCTAATTGATTTTCTTGCGCGTAGATTGCAATTAAAGAGGAAATTTATTCAATGCGGAATAATGAAAATTGATTATTATTTTTGTATCTTTTTATCAAAAGAAATCTATCATGAATGATTTTTGAAAACCGCAATAAATTCAACATAACCTCAAGAACCTTTAAGCCTTTTTATGTATGTTTCCATCTCAATATTCTACTTCAAAAATTACTCATTAGGGATGCTAAAATGACTGCTTGGATTTTGAAGTATTTGTAAGTGATGGAATTGTAAATGTATGTAATATTTTTTAACTTCAAACAAGTTTAAGTCCACAGGAAGTTTCATTTACATAGTTTAAAATATTTTAGATAACATTTGAAAATTACAAAAATCCATATGGAGTATATTACACTTTATAACAAACAAAAAAAAACGACGCATAAAGAAGGAGTTGTCCGATGGAGACAAACATTGACGGATAAGACAATTATGTACAGAATAGAAAATGATTGAAATTTCAGAAAAATTGAATGATTTATTTCAGAGTTATATAGTTATAAAGTAACGAGCTCAATAACGTATTGACCCACCTCTAGCCAGGATGCAAATTACCACAAGATGTGTCATAGAGCCATGAAGCTCCCTAATGGTCCCCCGCGTTATTTCTTTCCAAATTTGCTCCTATTGCTAGATCATCAACATTCCTTGGTAGATGCAGTCGTCTTCACATCATATCCCAGACATGTTCGATTGGAGAGAGATCTGGCTGGAAAAGAAGTGTTTTACAAGCTGTAAGACAGTTCACAGCAACACGTGCCGTATGTGGTCTGTCATTACCCTGTTGAAAAATAAGGCTAGGGTACTGCAAAAGGAACTGTAGCAAAACAAGTCTCAAGATGTCATGAACTTACCGTTTTGCCGTAAGTTTGTCTCTAATGACGATCAATGAGATCCGGTTCTCAAGAGAAATGGCACCCCAGACCATAAGTCTTGGTTGAGGGTGTATGTGGTGTGCAATAGTGATATCTTCATCCTCACGTGGTCCTGGGGGTCTCCGGACACGTATTTGAGGATCATCAAGACACATTTGGAAGAGTGAATCATTGCTAAACATTATAAGTCTCCAGTCAGCATCATTCCAACCTTATCGAGCCAAGTACCACTGTAATCTGGCTCGACTCTGAACTGGCGTGAGTGGCAGGTGGTAAAGCGGTAGGTATGAGGATAGATTTCGTTCTTTCAGCCGTATGTGAATGGTCATGCGGGACAACTCGTTTGCAGGTGGCACATGTGATGATTGATAACGATGAATCAGCACTTTGACAGCTTGTCTGACAATCTCTCTGCCCTCCCGATCTGCTATGGTACTAGGTCGACCACTACCATCATGACGCTACAATCTGCCACTGTCCAACCATTCTTGCCAGTATCTTCTAATCACCGCATGGCTTTGACCCGTATGACGAGCGTTTCTTTTATTTGCCCAACCTGTCTCTTTCAGTCCAATGATACGACCCCTTTCAACTCTTACAGTTGCTCGTTTTGAACTCGGTCGTTGAAAGGAATCTTAAACCGCAATTTAACAGAAACATTTGACCATCAGATTGAGAATCGCTTCATATATATACCTGATGAATGCGCAGTTTCGATGCGCTGTAGCTCCCTTTAATCTTTCGTTGGACACAACATTTTAATCATTTGCATGTTCGGTTCAAATGTCGTTGCGTACGAAATGTCTTCATAATCGGGCAACTTCTTGGTGCTTCTGTTTTTTATAGAGTTAGAGAGTGTATATAGGATTTCTTTCATGACTCTTCAATAACATGAACTTGGGTAGTTAATATGGAAAACAAAGATATAATTGAAAATTCCAAGTAATTATAAAATACTGGTGTGGATACATACTCCGTCGGAAACCATATATTGTTCCTGATAAATGCTACTGAATCGAAACAATATATATAACTGAAAGTATACAACCTAATTTTCGAAGCTATACTTTTATAGAATATAAGTACCAA
>BMAW01099965.1:10300-30732 GCA_019974015.1 Nephila pilipes | reverse complement strand
TGGATACGAGTCTTGAAGCCGGGAAAGACCAGCGGTGCCGGGACAGATGCACGTTAAATCTGTCATTGCTCAAAGTCTTCCCATTGGCATGGCGTAGAAGTTTGGAATGGGGAGGAGCAACTTAGAGTCGTCCGCGTCTCTTGACCTAGGTTCAAAATTACGAGGATAGTCGCCAATAGTCCTTGTCGTGTTGTTTCCAGTGCGAAGTTATTAAAAACCAATCAATCTTATATGTCTCATCGTATTACATTTTATTCAAATCATTCTTTTCTTGACGGCTTCATTACAATTCTTCAACTTTTTAGTGGATCCTTGTAACTAAAAAAAAATACATTGTTCAGGAACTCTCGCCACTTGGAGATGGTGTACTCCCACTGAGAGCACTTGGCTCCTATTTCAAATTGTAGCAACCCTGGCGTATGCCAGTGAAGAAAGAAAATTGTGATTAAATGTTAACTTTTTGTATCAGTTAGAGTTCAACAAGGTCCGAGGACAAAAGCCTCACTCACTTATCGTAATAAACAACTACAATAAGTAATTGTCATCATTTCCTACATACAGACCACTTACACTCTCCGAACATACATAATTTGATTAAACTCACTCACACTATAGTTTCTACTGTATATTGGTTTGCTTGCAAGATCCTAAGAAAGTTTTTATTTCAGAATGTTTTTGATTGTTTATTAACGCGCGCGCTCGCGCGCGTGTGTGTGTTGGCACCTCCCTCTTCAAACTTGCACATCACACCCACGGAAGGACTCAGTGCTTCAACACGTTTAACTTGCATCAACTTCACTACACAATGTGTATTTTGTGGTATCAGGGCTCGAACCCACGATTTAACGAAAACAACGATATATATATATATATATATATATTGAAGAAATTTGGAAGAATAGATCCTGAGAAATCAGTACTTCGAACTACCACTTCCGGCAGCAATAAAAGCTAATACGCCAGGAGAACAGAGTTTGAGTCAAACAGAGATTGAATGGCATGTTCAGGTAACCAGACATCTATTGGCGAGAGATTTGGAGAATGTGCAGGCCAGGGCAGCAGCAAACATTTTCTGTATCTAGAAAGTTCGAACAGTACCGGCAACGTGCAGTAGTGCATTATCCTGCTGAAACGTAACTTTTCGCAGGGCTCAAAGAATGGGTAGAGCCACTGGCCTACAGCAGAAATGTAATGGCAACTTTTCAAAGTTCCATCAATGCAAACAAGTGGTGGCCGAGATATGTGTCCAGTGGTAACCCATACCATCACTCCAGGTAATGGGCCCGTATGACGATGTTTAATGCACGCTCGCAATGTACATTCTCCACGATGCCGCCAAACACCGATGCGACCGTCATGATGATGTAAATCAAACCTGGATCCGTCTGAAAAGACAATGTCACGCCACTTCTGCTTCCAGATTCATCGTTGATCACACCATTAAAGACCCCCTTGTTTGTGATGTAAGGTCGAGGGTAGACGAAGTCATGGTCGCTGAGCTGACATTCCATAGTACTACAAATGTCGTAGAACTGTTCGTGCAAATACTTGTCTTACAAACGATCCCACCTTTCAACTCGGGACGAGTCTGTACGACCCATTAAGGCCATCCAGGCAACATGTATGTCTTCTCGGCAGTTAGTAATAGAGGACAGTTGAAATCCAGCACGGCATTCCGTATGACCATCCTGAATGCATCGATCCCATATTCTGAAGACAATCCTGGAACATCGACCAACTCAAACAGCAATGCTGCGAAACGAGAAACCGCAATCCCAACGGACTGTAATTCGACCTCTATTAAAGTTAGTAACGGTACTGGTAAATAATTCTCCTTCTTACACGAACTGCAGTAATCACTCTTACCCCTGTCAAACATTTAACAATATTTTCAATCTTTATCCTCCTTAAAATTTAAATTTTCAAAATCAAACATCTTTTCTTTCACTCATTTAGAGTGGCCGCGGTAGCCTAGTAGTCGTGGCTTCGGATTCGTGACCGACGGTTTTCGTTCAGTCGCGGGTTCGATCCTTGGTCGCCAAAGACCCGCCGTGTAGCCGGGGCTGATGCACGTTAAATCTGTTCGGGGTCCAAAGTCCTGCCGTTGGCGTGGTGTGGAAGTTAGGAGAGAGGGGGTGCCAGCTCAGGTGTCTTCCTCGTCACTTGACCAAGGTTCAAAATTACAAGGTCCGTTACCAATAGCCCTCGTGTTGCTTCTAGTTAGTACGACGTTAATAAAAACTAAACTACAAATTTCTCATTTCTTCTTACAACACCTACGAGCTCTACCGTTACCTGGTTGGCGTCCACTTGTAACGATTATTCATAGGTTTATTTCTTTTCTCTTCCCATCAAAAGAGGTTTTGTAAATGCATTGAAAAACTAACTATTTGCATATTGCAGCTTCTTCTTCCTGTTATGAAAATTCCACATGTGTAGAGTACCGCCTTCTTGGTGTAGCAATATAAATGGCCATTAGTGTATTTTCGTAAAGTTATGTCAAATAGTTTTTAAGATATCTTGCACGGAACTATGAAAAATCACGTTTTCAGACTATGAACATTGAGATTTCTACATTGTAAAATTGATCAGAAGTAAGCATGTGCCTTTTTAACCACATCTCGAGATATAATTAGAATATTGTAATGTAATTTGAGTTAAAGTATGAAAAAACAAATCTTTATCTAAATATATATTTTTTTCAGATAATCAATTTTTTTTAAGAAAAAAAAAATATTTAATGGTAGGGGAGTCCCTTAACTTGTGTGGGTTATGACATTTTTTAATTGACTGTTTTTTGTATAAGTCCCACTTAAAAGAAACACGAGGGCTTTGGGCGACAGACCTCATAATTTTGAACTTCATTCAAGAGACGAGGTTGACACCTGAGCTGGCACTTCCTTCTCCAAACTTCTATACGACGACAACGAAAGGATTTGGGACCTCGACAATTTTAACGTGCATCTGCCTCCCGTTATACGGCTGGTTTTCAAAGGCACCTGGGCTCGAACCAACGATCCGATGGAAATCCGAGTCGACACTGCCGCGAGTGCATGGCAGTGTCGACTGTGAAAAACAATCCCAAATGCAGCCCCGCTCAAGATATTTACCTAACGACTACAAGTTAAAAGCAAGATTCTGGGAAACTTGATTTTTTGTTATAGTTTTCATTGACGTCGCACTAGAAGCAACACGATGAAGACCATTGGCGACGGACTTCTTAATTTTGAACCACGGTCAATTAACGAGGACGACACCTGAGCTGGCAACCCCTCTCCTAACTTCCATACCACATCAATGGGAGGACTTTGGGCCTCGACAGATTTAACGTGCATCAGCCCCGACTACACGGCGGGTCTTTAGCAGCCAAGAATCGAACCCGCGACTGAACGAAAACCGCATGGCCTCGAATCCGAAGCCGTGACGACTACGCTACCGCGGCCTGGAAAACTTGATATATATCTGCAATGAAAAATTAATGAATTTAATTTTGAGATTCTATTTTTTAAAAACGAGCCGAATTTCTTAATATGCATCAATATCTTTCTCATGACTGCATTTCATGATTTTACTTGTTTTTAAAATAAATAGGATGAACTGTGGATTTCCTCTTACCTAATCTTTGGGGTAGCCACCCACATTAACAACATTCTGATTTGTTAATGTGGGTGATTTATGAACTCAATAGGAATTTTCAAAAGACATTATCAAGTCCATTTATCAATAGAAAGACTTTCAAAAAAAATATCTTCAACATAAAGTTTCGAACTAAGTTTTGATTTAAAGTCTCTAAATCATAAAATAAATTTCTATCTTATAAATGATTCTACAATTACCTCATTTTATCTAGCAGAAAAAAAAAATTAAAATACATCTAAATAAAGAGAAATTGAAATTCAAATAATGAGTAATGGTGAAGTTTAGTGGCGCAAAAGCCAGATATGGCGATGAGTGTAAAAGCTATGGTTTCCCAATAAAATAGGGCCGTTATCTGGTGGCCTCAGTATTCGGTGGATGACTTCATTAACATTATTCAAGTCTTTCCAAGAAACTATAGTTTACCCGTTGATTTAAGCTCCGCTCGCATTCAACGCTCTTTAGGGAACTACGCCAATTGGCTTAAGTTATGGTTTCTTTGGAAAACGGAGCCGTTATCTGGCGGCAACAATACAACGGTGGATTAAATCACTAAAAAGTTTATCGACGTAAAGTAAAGGACGCGGTTTCCTGAGGAGCTTTTGAATGCGAGAAAGCCATCACTGGTTTGCACAGACAATGTTTTGTGACGTCATTCACAATAATATTAGGACTGCTAGATAGTAGAACCAATTTCTTAGGAAACCATAGTTTTACAAAGACAACGTTTTATTGATGTCATCCAGAACAATATCCCAGATAATAGCACCACTTTCCTTGAAAGCCATATCTTAATTGTAATAGAGACGTTTGAAAAAAAATAAAAAAAGAAAAAGAAATGTTGAGCTTCATAAAAGATGTAGAAACGGAATGGTAAAAAAAAGAAAAGACTTGGCAAGAAGGCATAAAATTTTGGCAAGTACGACATCATAAATTTTGAAAATTCATGATTCGGTAATAAGATCCTTGAAACGTTTGGAGGAAATCGTAAACGATTTATATGCTTACTAGATCGATCAATGATTGAAATGCAACTGTTTATTAAAGTCGCATTGAAAAGCAACACGTGGGGTACTGGCGACGGAAATCGTAATTTTAAAACCAGGTAAAGAGACAAGAGCGACACCTGAGCTCACACTTCCTTCTCCAAACTTCCATATCACACCTTTGGGAGGATTTGGAGTCTCGACAGATTTAACGTCTGTGATATGAATGTTTTTTAAGGTCGCATTAAGAAACAAAACGGGGACTATTGGCAATGGACTTAGGTCAAATGACGAGGACGACATCAGAGCTGCTGAAGACACCTCCTTATCCCAAACTTCCCCACAATGGCAAAGGAAGGACTTGGGAACTCGGAATGATTTAACGTGCATCAGCCTCACTATACGGTGGGTCTTTTAATGGCATCAGGGCTCGAATCCACGACACGACGAAACGCCGATCGCGACCACTAGGCTACCGTGGCCACAATAAGATTGATGAAGCAATACTGAAATGGATAAAGCATTATGTCACAAGGGCAGGCCAGTAAATGGGTCTCTCATTAAGGATAAAGAGGCATATAAAGTTACACTGTCAGTAAAAGTTTGCAAAATACATATACAGTTGACAAAAAAAAAGTATTAGAACACAGTGAAAATTGGAATGTTCAAGCTAATGAAATGAAATGAATTGATAAAAAAATTTACAAGGTAGCATTTCTCACAAGATAAATGTATTAAATAAAAATAAAATATTTAAAGTTAAAAGAATTTTTTTAAAATAAAAAAAAAATTATTACAGCAAAAAAGCATTAGAACAGAAAAAGTGAGAACGCAAATTATAGGAAATAGCTGCATCATTTAACTTTCAAGGTCACCCTCAAATGAGCTTCAGTTAAAGACGATTGTTTGTTTTCAATGCATTGAAATCAGATAACGAACAAGAGATTTCAATTGCAAAGACGGAACAAGTCGTTAATCTACACCATAGTGGCAAAACGTATCGTGAAATTTCAAGAGAATTGAATATTTAAATGTTCTTACTTCATTATATTATTAAAAAAGAAAAATAAGTGGTATGGTGAATAATAAGCTCAGATCTCGGAGAGAGGAAATTCTAGGAATACACTGTTTCAGCAAAATGATAATTACCCCTAATCTTTTCAATAAAATCTATTTGCAGGACTAGTAATAGGATTAATTGCAGTTTGTTCTACTAGTAATAAGATTAATGATCTCAAACACATTCTATTAACTAGCGTAAATTATACCTTCCATAGAAATTAACTCTGGAACGTTCATCAGTTAAGATTCCAGTTGCACTATCAACTTCAGAGAACTTATACAAAAAGCAGTGTCGAATGAAAAAAATTTTAGAGCTTTTCTAAAGATGAAATGCTTTGATATTTAAAAATCTGAAATATTTTTTTTAGATAGGGATAATGATCTTTGTGGTCCTACATTCCTCATCTATCAATCAACTGAGAACAGGGAGACTAAAAACACTGACTGTGAGAGATAGCCGACAAGTGGTGAAAAATATTCTGAAAATTCCATCAAGAAGTGCTCGGATGCTGGCCGCAAACATTGAATCAGCATCAAAACGACTGTAACATCTCAGACAATTAGAAATATTTTGCATGATGTACACATAAAAGGAAGACTGACAAAAATTAAAACCATATATTTCAGAAGCTAATAAGAAGGAGAAAAAAAAATCAGATTTTACAAAAAAAAAAAAAAATGCAAACCATTGAATTTCTGGAAAAATATAATTTCTTCCAACAAAAGCAAATTTTAAAGTTTCAAACCAAAAACAAATCCTTACAATTTGGAAGGGGGGAAATATCGCATTAGAACCTCAAATTATGTAGAAAACTGCAAAACAAGGAGGATGTAATGTCATGGTCTACAACCCTACGTGGATTACAATGGGGTTGGAGATCTATAAATTATTGATGAGAAAACGACAGCCTTGACATACATTGTGCTATAACCTGAAAGAATGTATAAGGAAATTAAGGCTGGAGGAGACTTATCTTCCAACAAGACTAAGCATACTGCCATCAGAACCAAAGAGTGGGATCTCTGTAATGCTCCCTGATGACCTGTAACTCCACTGCAGTTCCTAGACCTTAACCTAATTGAGTATTTGTCTTTTATTGGATGTATAAATAAGAAAATGCTCACTGACCAGCAAACTTAATCTGAAAGAAGCTCTTGAAAATATAAGGTACACTTTTTCTACAATTGTGACAAAAGATTTGGTTGAATCGATGCCAAGATGTTTGAATGTGATAATTGCAGCCTAAGGATTGCATACCAAGCATAGATTTTTAATTTGATACTTCAATTTATATTTGATGTAACACTCAAGTCACTAAGTTCAAATACTGTTTACAACACAAAATACACATATTTATTTCATACAAAATACATTGGTTGTGTGTAATGCAAATTTACAATATCGACTTTGTCATTTCATTGCCTTAAAAACTACAAATTTTATATTGTTCCAATACTTCTGTCCAACTGTATTTTTGTACTTATTGTAAAATAAATTTATTTGGTAATTTTAGGTTTCAAGTCCTCTTTCTCCCTAAAAATTATTAACATGTATAAGTGATGGTAGAGTTCAATGGAACAAGAGCCAGATGTGACCATGCTGTGCCAAATAAGGTAAAGATGTAGTCCAGCCATTTAAAAAAATAGAAAAAATAAAAATTGGTTGAAAAGAATGGTCAAAAATGGAGAAGGATCACTAAGTTATCCCAGGGGCGCATTACCAGTGTTTTCCAAAGAGAATAAATCAAATGGGAAAAAAAACAATCCCTAAGGTTTCCCTCGGGGTCATGATGCCTGTACCTACCTAAAAAAGGAAAGTTCCCAAGGTTCTCCAACCCGCAGGATTGGTCTCCTGGTATAATCCCAAGGAGTAGGGTACCCATTTTAGTAGTCTATTATGACATGCATACACTACATTGAGGATTGTTTTGGAAAAACACAATTAAAAGTTAACAAACAAGAAAAAATAATGCAGAAAAACACAATAGCAATTTAATACAGTATTGATACATTATAAAAAGTTCACAATTTTAGGTGAAAAATTAATATAAAAAATACACTGTCCCAAAAATATATGGACAGTTTCATTGATTTTAGTTCAAATTTTGAAACCATTGTTTCTAATTGATTTGAATACTCAAACACACAGATTAAAAATTTCACACAGAGTAATTCACACAGTAAAATTGTAACATTCCTCAGTCACTTAAACAGCAATTTAGAAGTTAAATTTCAAAATGCTTTCAAAATTATAAAAATATTTTGTGTAGCAATTCTCCATAATTTAAAACACAGATTGAAAATTCACAATACGGTATACTTTGAACTAAGGTTTGCAGCACAAAAAAATCAGGTTTTAAGACAAAATCAACTCCTGTCTACTTGCTGGTTTAACTTCCATGAAGTTGATAATAAACATCCATAATCTGTGCTAATGCTGAATATATTCATATACATGTAATATTCATTTATATATATACACATTGCTTACAAATCAAATTTGCTCAGAATTTCTAAATATATAAATGATTTTAAAAAACTGTTTCTTTTGATTCTTGCACTATTTTTCATTCACTGAATTTTAAAACAAAAACAAACAAAAAAAATTATGAATTTAAAGTCATAATTTATTTTAAAAATTCCTCAGAAAAATAACATTTGTAATTAATTTAAAATGCAAGTTCTCGTGAATGTTCTCCATTTATGTAAAAATGAAATGAAAGAATAAACAGTTTGTTTCAGAAACAATGTTGTAAACAATTTATAATACAATTAAGGAGGCTTGTTTCTTTAGCCCTACTACCTAGGTCTGCAAAAATTAACAATGGGTAAATTTATAGTTTAAGATATTATAAAACTATCCTCTTCATTATGCAAGTTTATGAAATCTCCATTGTTGTTAATATATCATTTGTACAAAATTACACAATTCTATTAATATCTCACACTTGCCATACTTTTTTAAATTTGTTATAAACTGTCACATAAATGAAAAACATTGCATTATTTTATCTGTTATAATAAAATAGGGTACATAAAATTGTAACATTCCTCAGCCACTTAAACAGCAATTTAGAAGTTAAATTTCAAAAGGCTTTCAAAAATATAAAAATACTTTGTGTAGTGATTCTCCGTCATTTAAAACACAGATGAAAAGTTCACCATAATCTCATTTTGTATTAGTGATAAGGGGAAACAATTTATACCTAAAAACCAGTTAAAATTTTTCAATACATACAATTCATGATCAATTTTTTGTAGTGTGATAACTTGTTTGTCAATAACTACAAAATAATACTTCCTTTAATTTGGCACTTCACTTTACCAATCTGTCTGAAAAGACTTACAGACAGTATTTTATGCTTTTTAATTCATAAGAATGTAGACTACCAATACAAAACAGAAAATCATAGTAGCTTTTGTTTGTCATGTGTTTGACACTTTATTTGTGTGTACCAAACTAAATTTTATACAAAAATACATAGCTTCTACTGTTTAAATAGGTAATTATAATAAGTGATTTTCCAGTAATACAGCTGTGCTATATCCAATATCTGCCAGATCACCAAGTGAGTACTGTATATTTACCCACTTTCAAAACAATATCAAAAATTTGGAATATTGGATCGACTTTTATATCAAAATTAAAGTGGAAAAGAAATATATATATATCTCTAGATATAAAACTGACCAATTTACTTATTAAATTATAGAAAGTGTATGTTATATCAATTACAAGATCTATACAGAAAATTTTGCAAGCTTACTTCATAAACCACATTTAAAATGTCAGAATCAATGAAATTCAGATAAACTCAAAAGCCAAGAATAAAATATATACATGGAATGAGTAATATAAATTTATTTATACACAACACTCATTAAATTGCATGATAGCACAGTTATTTACAAGTTCATAAGTTAAAATACTTGTCCTTATAACAAGAATAAGTAATCAGAACAAACTATACATGTGGTCTCAGTTCAGAATTATTTGTACAAAATGAGCATTTGGCTTTACTTGACAGAAGATATAGCTCTTGAACAGCTATGCTCAATTCTTTTCAGCCAAAAAACTGTTGTAGGATAAAAAATAAAGCAAACATTAAACTGTACATGCATGATAAGAATATAATTGGTTTGCTCTCATTAATGTAGTTCCATGCTTGGACCTCAAACAAAAGTCAATATATTATGGAAAAAAAAATAGTTTTATTATTCAGAACTAAACAAGATGCCATGAGATTGCTGTACCTAAACAAATAGTGAAATGGCAGCAATTAATATTAACATATATTATACAAGGACTAATATATATATAACCAATCGATGATTAAAATTCGAAATTTTTGTCAATGAAATAAAAAAAAAAAAAAATTAAATAATTATCAAAAAATACAAAAAATTTAATCTTGCAGGTTTATATAGACTAGACATAATATTTTACATAGCATTTTTGAATTTAAGAAACATAGAAAAAGAATTTTAGAATAAAACATTTTTCATCTTGTCCATGAATAAATTAATATGGAACAGTCATTATTTAGGGTTGTTCTCCATAGCCATTGGTTAAACCACTATCTACCATAGAATGGGTACGTGAAATTGAACGCGAACTTTTTGGCGATTTGAAGCGTACATCAAATACGTCTTGTATTGCTTGCCTGAAGCAATGGAAATTGTAATCAATAAGAGCTGCAAAAGAAGAAAAAAAAATTATTCATGAAATATTGACATATTAAAATAATAACACTGCATTGTATAAATACTTTTCTATCACATACTATTCAACACATTAAATGTGAATCTTGATTACAGAATTTTAAATATATATTTTTATTTACTTTGAAATACTTTTAAATTTAACACACTCCAGAAAAATAATGAGAATATAATATTGTTTTCAGCAGAAATTTAAAAACTTTTTAAGGAAAAAAATAAAATTTAACCATGTACATTCACAGAGTAAAATAACTGTATAAAATATGCTTTAAATACTAAAATTTTGGCATTATCTCACATAATTAACAACTTAATTCTTTTTAGGTTTCAGTTCATATTTTAAGTGAAGCAAACAGATAAATTTAATTAAGAATCACTTCAAAATACTTTACCATGGAGTTCAAGAATAATGTAATGTCACTTTGCAGTATTAAAATTTAATTATATAATACATACACCAAATATTGATATTGGATTTAAAAATTATGTAGATTTTAGTATATTTTAAATTATTTGCTTTCTTCAAATATAAATTTATAGATTTTACTATAATTGAAAACACATAAAATTTTAAATTTGTTTTTATTTATTTCAACAGAGGTTTCAAACTTAACAATTTTCTACATCACTGTTTGATATTACATAACTATTAAACAGCATTATTTTAAAAATATTTAACCTTCAATAAGCAATGTATTTTTTCTCAGTATAATGTATATTCAACAAATTACAGAACAAGAAAATAACAAGAAAATACATCAAAACAAAATAAAATAACTCAGCCACATTTTTTCTCACTTTATAATACTAACTTACCTTGCCTATTAAAGTTATCTTCCCTCAGAATGCAAACTAGTGCTAAAAACCTATTTACTTCTCTAAGGTACAGCACAGTACTGTTGTTTAGCTTAATAATATTTGAAGATTTAGAATTAAAAGCACTGCCTTCATCTTCCTTTAATCTACAAAGGAAAATACTATATTCAAGAGGTATGTTTAAAATAATTTAGGTATTAAAAATTTTAAAAATCTATCATGCTAATGTGTTATTTTAAAAAATAGCATATTATAAGCTAATTGAACGATCCTACAAGAAAATGTTGAGTGAAATCTATAAGGAATACTAACTTATTATTGATATAAATTAAATATTTTAATTAAAATTCCATACATTTAAACAGAATTCAATATAAAAAAAGATTCTCAAAAAATTAAAATTTTAAATTTCTAATTAAAATGAACACAATATCATTTACATATTAAGCATTATTTATAAAAATATATAAATTTTGTTTGTATACATTCATATTGCATTATGAATTAAAATACAAACAAAAAAATTTTAAAACATACAAATAAAAAAGTCATAAATGTTTCCAAAAACAATAAATTATAAATTAATTCAACATTAGTCAAGAGTCCAATGTTTTAAAATCAGTAAAATAATTTTTTCTTAAATAATTAAAGGAAAATATTTTTTAAAAAAAGCAAAAACAGTAAAACACCTTCAATTCAGTGAAGCTTAAATGTAAAACTAATAAAAATATACCAAATAATACCTAAATACCAAAATAAAAATGATTTAAGGAACTCAAAAATTAACATTTATGAGATAAAAAAGAAATTGATTATATATATATATATATATATATATATATATATATATATATATATATATATATATATATATATAGGTAACCCTACATAAAGAGAATGCATCATTTATAAAAGCAAGGATTTTAAGAAAATAACAGTTATCTAAAATGTTTTTAAACAAGTATTTTATTCAACACTTAACCAACATTTTACTATAATAAATACATTTATGTGTTGAATAATGAAACACTTTTCACTCCATAAATGTATTTATTGTTTATAAAAATAAGAAAAATTTCAAATTTCACTAAATTCAAAAAATTCAAAGTTCATTATTATCACTTTCAGTTCCAGTCAAAAGTTCAGATTTCATAAACTAAAAATTTATATTACTAATATATCAACCTTTTTATCATACAGTTTTAACAGTTATCTATGAAATATGTTATATATAAACAGATACTTTCTCAATAATCTGGCAGATATTGAACCAGAGCACAGTTGGATTACCATAAATGATAATAACTGGAAAATCCCTAATAGTAATGCACATATAAACAGCAAATATATTATTGTATATAACTTAATATAGTACAAGTAAATAAAGTGGCAAACACACAAAATCCTTAAACTTTAAAAAAATTTACTGCTTTGCATTGATAACCTACATTATTCCATTAAAGTAGTAGGCATAAAATAATTTTCCTGAGTACAAGCATTTGATTACTGACAGAGTCAATAATGTGAAGCATCAGATTATAGAAGGGAGGTAATATATGTAGTTTTCTTATAATGAAATATATATTGCATATGTTCTCTAAACACACTGAAATCTCAAAAACACTTTCTCAATTAAATGCAATACTAAATTTTGCACAATTACGACATCAATTTTTAATTAATTTAAAAAAAAAAGATGAAGTTCATTTATTGTTGTATGATGACAATAAGCATCAATTTCAATTTATTTAAATACATAAAATTCTTGAAATTAATAATTTATTTTTTCCAAACACACACGAGTTTCCTCATTTTAAAATCAGTATAAAAAATTTTAGTTTGATTTAAGATTTTATTTCAATCATAAAAAACAATTTCTACGATTTGCTATTAAAAAAAATTAAGATCCAATTTCCTCTTACCCGTAGATGCAAGAGATATCTATAACTACATCAATCATATCACAACATAGCTCGTAGGACTGCATATCTACTGGTGTGCTGTCTGTAGCAATATAGATTTTACTAATAACATCAAATAAAAAGGCTTTTTCTATGGCAGAATTCTACAAAGGGAAAAAAAATCAGTAAATTAAACAATGGATTGCTTCTATAAAGCAAATCATAAAATATGTATTTCATTACTAATGGATTGCATGTTTTTTCATAAATAACTTTTAAAAGTAGCAAATACTAATCCTGAAACAAATGTTCAAACTGATAATATATGTTTCTTTGTACAATTTAAAATGGCCTGATACAAGCACAATATATAAATTATAATTTACACTTATGACAATATCTAAACAAAAAATTTACCAAACATTAACATTTAGCATATTTTAACATATGTCAATTTTAAAAATAATTAAACTTTATAAATTTAATTATTTTTAAAAATAAAATTTTATACATGATTTAATTATTTTAATATTCTTGTAATAATACAAATTAAACATCACTTAATACAAAAAAATTCAATTACATACGTTAAATGTAATAATCTGCAATCTCTAAAAAACACTATAATAAATAATAGCATATAGTTATAAAATAAAGAATTACTATTGGTTTAGAAACACCTTTAAATTTCCATACATGATTGAAAATTATTTATATATATATTCAAAAATTATGAACTAAACTGCCCAAAATTCTAACACATAAGTGTAACAAAAGCAATGTTATACCTCAACTTCAAATCATTTAATTTCATGCTATACTTACTGTAATAAAGATATTTAGTAAATTTTCTAGAGCTGGAAGTTGCGGTATAAGTTTCTGGACAACTTTGCTGAAAGCCTCAAATATAGAATGATCATATATGCTTGTTAAATAAAAACTGAAATAAAGTAAAACCATGCTATATTAAAGATAAAATAATACAAATTATATCCATTTCAACATATTTCATTAACCAGTAATGAAAAGATTCAAACAGCAGCTACTAACACTTTGAATATTCTGTCTTTAAGTAAATGAAACTTATTTCAAGAAATTAATTTTATTTCAAATAAAAACTGGATACAGTGATTATTTTTTAGTGTGAGTGAGAAAATGTAAAGGTTATTGGCGCAAGAACCAGATGTGGCTATGCTGTATCAAACAAGATTTAACTGTGGTCTAGACATGAAAATTTTAAAAAAGACAAAAACTGGTTGACAAGAAGGAGGGTTGAAAATACAGATAGATCACTAGAGTAACCTGGTGGTGCATCACCTGTGTTTACCAAAGACAGTAAACCCCACAGGGAAGAAAAAGATCACTAGGGTGCCTTGGTGTCATGATTATTTTTTAATGGACATAATTATTAAAATCCAAGAGAATATTTCATATGAAAAAGAAATAAAATAAATATTTTGGCAGTTCCTTGTTGTGACCTCATCAAATGTGCAATTAAATCCTTACACCAAAGTACCCATTGCTAAAAATGATACAATGGTAACACTATTTAACCCTAAGGAATGGGTTGATATATACAATAAAAACCAGGAAAAAAATATTTCGTAGTCAGAATATTCCGAAGGATGTAACACAGTAAATAAGTAGGAGCAGAGTGAATTATAAGAAACATAAACTGACAGCAATTATTTTAATTTTACAGAAAATTACTTTCCCAAAATTTCTATCTTACTGCTATTTACTCTCACCAACTCATCAGTACATTTAGACACCAATTTAATGAGACTTCAAAATATTAACAAAGCAATACAATGAATAATATTGAAATACTTAATAAATATTGAATGTTTTTTTAATGTGAAAATCTAGTAGCTTTGCCATTTCTAAAAACTAAGTTCTTTATAAGAAGATGGTAGTTTAATGTCCTAAAATTAGTAGTAATGTCCTTCAAATTTGAATTTTTATTAATTAAAATTCATAGCATGAAATTTGTTGGAATCTGGTAAATAACAGTTTGATGACCTATTTAATTCAATAAAAAAAAACAGAGACAATTTTCTTAAAATAAATGAAGATTTATTCATCCCAATATTCTGAAAATAAAAATCTTAACATTCTACTATATTTCAAAAATTCATCGGTTCTGTAAACAACAGTAGACAATCTTAAATACATTCAGTTTTCTGAGGTCTGCCACAGAATTAGAATATCCTCCATTTAAATAACCTCAGATTTTTTGTTCACAATAGCAATTCATAAACCAATCTTAAAAACTATACAAAACTATCATATGCCTGTTGGCATAGTATGACACCTCATGTTTGGAACAAGGGATAGAAAAGATACAAGATGCAGCTACGAACATTTGTAGCCTATAATAATATAGCCGTTCTGTTCTGTTTTGTTTTTAAAAAATATTTTTCCGCAGTTTTTATATAAATATATGATTTTTTTAAATATTGTAAATTTATATTTTATACATAAAGTATTATTCTTTTAATAATATTCAAATGTTTATGCAAATTATTTTCTTACATTACATAATTTGAAATTCAAAGCAGCCAAAAGCTTTCATGTTTTTAAAAACAATTTCGCAACAAAATATGTCAGTTATTTTCATATCATTGCCTTTTCTGATAAAATGTAGTTTATTAATTTATTTAAAAACAAATAAGGAAAATAGGCAATTTTTTGGTAAAATGTCTGAATGAACAAGGTCCATTTTAACAAAGTACTAATATATTTTACGTTCATAAGGACAAATCTAAATTAACAGAATTTTCTGTCAAATACTGACAAGCACTAAAAAAATGAGAAGAAAGGTTTTTATTTACACACAATTTCTTAAATTTTCACTATATCTGAATTTTTAATGATCCATTTCTTCTTGTCACTAAACAAATGACATAAACCATATATATTTGAAGACATAAGTAGAGTTCAGACAAAAAAAAAAAATTATGGCTTAAGAATTGTCATCCATTCATATAATTCATTGCAAAAATATATTAGAAATATGTATAAAATATACTATAAAAAATGCATACTCTTTTAAATGCAATACTAAAATTATTTGTTAATTAAGTAAGTATAAGTACAAAATATTGGCTCAGTTATTACACAATACCAACAATCTTAATCCATCAAATACAGCTATTTAAATAAGTACAAGCATTTAAGTTACAGCCACAAAGATAAAAAAAAAAAAAAAAAAAAAGACTATCAAAATAATGTTCATAAGAAAAAAAAATGCATGTATAAGATTTAGATTAAAATAGATAGAAAAAAGGATTATATATATAAGATTATTCAACCAAATAATTTCTGTAAACTGATTAAGTGCAGTAGCCTCCAAAATTTCATTAATTATAAAGTAAGGAGGAAATATTGTTGAATCGATGTTTGTTCCTGATTTGTATCAAAATTGAATACAAACCAGCAGCACAGGGTAAAAAATTCAGGAGTAATTTCTTAATTTCAAAACTTAAGGTTACGAATTTCCAAATAGGAGAAAAATTATAGATTTTTTTTAATCAGGTCAGTAAATTTAAAGGGGGAAAAAAATATACTTTATTTTACTCTAGAAACAATGGAATTTCATAAGTAATTACATTAAATCTTGCAAAAGTTACATAATATATAATTTTAATTTCAATTTTGAACAGTAATTTAATTTTAACAGTAAAAAGAAATATCATGTAATAAAATGAATATCCGAGTTCACAAATATGCTTTATATTTAACTTACCTCAAATTAACATTTTCTAATCCTGCATCTATGAGATCATCATTTGCTCGCTGGTGGATGTCTCTCTGAGTTTCGATCTTGTGGTCATCCGTTAATCCATCAACTTTGTGTATAAACACTTCAAACTTAATTTCTGGGTTGACTTTCTGTGCCCTAGCAACAGTCATTTTCAGTTTGTCTAAAGCTTCTATGTACTCATCCTAATAAATTGAAGAAGTAAATTTTAAATTTTAAAAAACACTTCAAGGGCATTTGAGAGCTTATTGTGGTTGCAAAAAAATAAATAAATATTATAAACATTGGATAATATCTCGTCATTCAATATTTATCATTTCTAAAATTTATATATTCATTAATATTGGGTGAAAGGATACTATACTGATTCTTCAATAATCAATGAATATTGACTTCAAAGGTATATTTGGTTTCAAATTGAATTTCATTAATATAGATATATTTATCTACAAATATAATTATAGCTCAAATGTAATAAATTCTTATCTTATGCATCAAACACATTTAAACTTTCACTTATCACTTATTAGACTCTGCTCCAACATCATTAACTTAAGAACATATTATTAAAAAAAATTCTAAGCATTCCTAACTCAAAATAATTCAATACAATACTGATAAACTTTTTAAATACAAAATACATAAAATTATCCAAGCTTATTACATACAAAACTGTCTTAATGAACAACTAATCAATCACTTTACTCTTAATTTTTAAAATTCCTTTTTAATCTGTCTACTTCAAAATATTTTTTTTAAAATATTGTCCACAACTTTTTTTTTATTAAAATTATTGAATACTGAACTTCATTACAAATATAGTGAATGAGGGATGGTGGAGATTAAAGAAACACGAGCCAGATGTGACTATGCTATACCAATTAAAGAGTAACTGTGGTCTATATGCATCAAAAAAATAAGTTTTGATTCAAAACAAGAGTCAAAAAAGGGGAAACATTACTAGAGTATAACGGAGCATGTCAAATGTTTACCATATAGTAAGCCCCATGGGAAAGAAAAGATCTTTAGAGAATCTCAGGGTCATGATGCTTTTATTTACCTAAAGTTATCAAGCTGTTGGGATTTATGAATAAGATTATAATTTATCAAATTGTTGTTTGAAGTAAACTTCAGAGGAATTAAGAGTAAAAAAGGTTATACTATAGTTGCTAGTAAAAAGTAACACCACATTGAATAAAATACTATTAAAATATTTTATCCATTTGAGTAGAAAAAAATACTTTGAATCTCTTTCATAATTATTTATAATACTTTCACTAAACAATTAAAATTAATAAACATTCTGACATTTCACAATCATATGTCCATAGCTGGTGTAAAAGTCTTTGAAGCATAGAACTACATCACAATCTTCACATATATATCACGAATTCTTTCTAATTTTCTTTCCCTTTGCATCTGGAATTCAGCTGCACAACCTACATATTCTAGCAGATTCTGCTTGAATATGTAGGATGTGCAGCTGCTTGAATATGTAGGATGTGCAGCTGCTTGAAATGTCACCCAGTTAAACAATTAGAATTGGTGCTCATAGATCTTCACAATCACAGTTACACGAAAATTAAAAGCAATCTTTTGCCTTCCAGACTTCTTGTACAACAACAATGCCTTCAAGAGAGCCATTTCAAGTAGACAGAAATCTATTTTTCGTAGTAATTTTTCACTCTTTTCTGTTTTACAGGATTGTTTGCTATATGGTGGTCAACTTTATCCACTCCTCTCATTGATTCATTACACAATATGACTGCATCAGATTTTATTATCTGTTTAGCCCTATACTTAGTTTTCATTACAGCAGTTTCAATAGTACGCAAAATAAACACATCACACATATCTCTCCATCTCATTGTTGTAACTTTACCTCTCCAAAAAGCAGCAGCTTCTCCCTTCTACTTCCTACTGCAAAATATATTTTCGACATATTTTTTTTTCAAGTGCACATACATGAATATGCATTCAAGTCTTATGTACAGACTGCTAATATGTATATTTCACTATAATGTATATGTACAGGTTATTCTTAATTCTCCCCCACTAAACAATTCAAGTTTTATTTATATACCTTACAGATAGATGTTCTATGTGTGAACCCTAGGTCACACGGCATAGATTAAAGCGATAGTCCAGTTCCAAGCCTCTGTATGAATTCTAACAAAATAATTAATGTTTTAAATTACCAAGCTATTAGAAAATCTAATAACTTTTAATGAAAAACTCACCTGTGCATCAATCACAAAAACAAGAGCACCACTACCTCCAAATATCATCTCTGAATCAAATGTTTGATCAAAGAAATCTATCTGGCCAGGAAAGTCCCATATTTGAAACTGAACAAAAGAACTGTTGGATATATCTTAAAAAAAAGATTAAGTGTATGCAATACATTTACAGAGATTGTACACATAAAAATACACTTGAAATTTTCACTATCAAAATATACATTGCATTTTATAAAACTGCAGTGTCAACATTCTTTAAAAGAAATATCAGACTCAATCATGGAGGCATGTTATATTGTTAACTTAACTTTTAACAATATGAAACCTAGAATTACTGTTATGGGTACATTTGTAACACTTTGAAAAATTATATTAGCAGTCAACTAAATTAAGAATTATCCAAGTATTTCTAAATTCAAAATTCATTTATATCAGTTCATAAAAAGTCTATGTAATGATTACAGTTGACATAAGATATTTAAAGTGCAAGATGCATATATCACATAAAAATTATGTTTTGGAGAAGTTATTTTAATACTTATAATTTATTTTCTTAATTTCTTTCTAGACAGATGGCCATTCATTCAGAGAGAGTGAAAAATTTTGTAGTACATTCAATTCCATACATAATGAATACTTGTTTTAATTAAACTTCAAAGATTCTCCCTCAAAAGATTAAAAATTTAAAAGCGTATAACTAAGCCACCATAATCATCTTAAGCTTAAAACTTAACTAAAAAAGAAACAAACTACATTTAGTAAAAAAAAAATGTACGATAGAAAACTGTATGTAACCAATTCTTTGAAACTACATAAAAACTAAAACATTTTAAAACCGACTTGTAGTATATTACATTAATTTCTTTTGATTTTCAAACAAAAAGAAGACAATTACCATCTTTCACAATCTTGTTAGTGCTTTCAAGGAATAATGTTTCATTAGGTGACATTTTGTGAAAAACTACTTTCTGTATTGAAGATTTTCCACTCCTGGGGAGAAAATGAATGGTTCAAAATAGTAGGCAAATAATTAAAATATAAAAAAAATCAAAAATATTCAATTATTCAGTTATCACATTATTTGTAAAAAAATTTATACTGAAGGTGAAAAAATTTTATTTACTCAAAAAAAAAAATCATACTTGTTCGTGATACATGATAATCAATTTAACAAAAACTATACTGAGTTTATATTTAAATACAATCAAAATACAAGATTTAAAATATTCTTATTAAATGATTCATGTTATAAATATATGTATATATATATATATATATATATATATATATATATATATATATATAT
>BMAW01099965.1:0-10290 GCA_019974015.1 Nephila pilipes | reverse complement strand
TATATATATATATATATATATATATATATATATATATATATATATATCTGCTAGTCATTTATACATATATATACACACAAACTGCTAGAATATATATATACACACTGCTAGTCATTAAAATTGCAAAACTAGGAAGGAAAGACCTGACAAATGTCAAAATCACATGAAAGGAAGAATATGTTGGGATAAGCAAATGATTAGTTTTTTAGCACATTTAGACATTGCAGAAGGGGGAAACGACATCTGAAGCACTGCATAAAAGAAAAGATGTATAGTGAATTTCTAATTTGGAAAGCACTATGTAAGGTTGGAGTTTGCTCAGAATATTGTGTTATGCCATTAATAAGAAGAAATGCTTACTAGCAAGTGCCAGAATACGATAGAAGCAGGATCGTTGCTTATCGAGAGGGTGGATTATTGTTCTGCAATATCGCCGGTCAAAATCCAACCACTGTCATGCAAATATGAATCAATGGATTGCTAAGGGTCATACAGAATGGCATGCAAGATCTCTACATCCTCTCATGACTAACCCCCGAGAGGAGACAGACATAAGTAAGGTCAGCCCTGCAAAACCTTACAACCACATGATGGACCATTAGTCAAGAAATAAGCATGTTTGCAGCATGCCCAGTATCCACTCATACAGTGCAATGACGTTTGCAGCAATGTGGGCAGTCAGCACTTCAACCATTACTTGACTTCCCTTGACAATGCAGCATGGAAAGAAACAGCGACTTTGGTGCACCAAAGGACAAAACTGGATACAGTAGAGGCACTGGCCATATATGTGTATGGAGACTCCGAGGAGACCGCTCATCACCTGCTTGCATTCGATATCAGCATAGGAGCCCAGCACTTGATGGTTTGGGCAGCCATTGGGTACACACCATGCACATCTCTAGTTTGGATTAACAGTAATTTGAATGCAGATCCTTACATTTCTGACATCTTACATCAAGTGGATGTGTCCTATCTTCAATGCCATTTAAGTACCATCTTCCAACACGTTTGGTTTGATTTTATAAATGTCACACAAGAAGCAACCCGAAGGCTACCAACAAGATATGCAAATTTACATACAGTAAATATCTTTTTTGTATCCAAATGGTAAATGCATAATATACCTCAGAATCTCTGACCATGAGCTGGCTTTCAGATCTAATTGGATAGTTTTAACCAAAAACTAGATATTATTTCATTACTTGACAACAAACAAAATATTTAACCCAAACAGCTTGATGCATTTTTGAAGGATCCAACATTTCCAAAAGATATGTAATTCTTATGAGGTATATTCAACTTATAACTCCCACAGATAAGCTACCATTAAAGTTTTTGCAAGCAGAAAATTTATCCAAACCATACTTCAAAAAATATAATTGCAAAATTTCATATACAGAATCTGTATTTTTATCACATTCATTATACTGAGAGGAAGAATAGCTTAATGTGGCATTTTTACAAGTTCCAACATTATCATTCGATTCAATAACAGTCTCTATATCATTGACAGTTGACTTTCCAACACTTTTACTATTTTTATATATACTCTTTATTTCATGGCATTCAAAATAAATTAACTAACCCTTTTATACCAGCAAAATACTATTTGGTAAAGAAAATATAGTGCAATCTAAGTGTGCCACATAAGATGCACGAAAATTATTTTAAACTGTTTGATAGTTTTCCAGGATATGTAACAACAAAGGCTATTATCCCTAACGCTTAAAATTCATGCAAAGAACAATACAAACAGTTATGATGTTGAGCTATTCACGATTTCTCTTCACTAACTTTGGGGACATTAATTAAGATTGATTGCATGTAACAACTTCTTCCCAACTAAAATGAATCATTATGTTAATTATATGCAGGTGGAAATAAAGTGAAATGATTCATATATGGTGGTATAGTAAAGGGAAATTTAGAGGATAGAGGAAGAGTGTGATTAACTCTGAGTATATTTCTAGCAAGAGACTGATAATATCAAGAGTAGTTACAGGCTATAGTTGTCACAGAGGATTTGACAAATCAAAGCAAACTCAACTGGAAGGGTTTTGGTAAGAGTGCATTATTTCAATAATATTTTAATTGATGGGTTAATCTTAAGGTCCAGAGAAAGCTAAAACTCATTAAACATTATATTACTGTAATTAATGAATAAATAGTTGAGTTGGTACTGACTTCCGTGTCAAAAACCACATTACTGCTCCAGTCTCTCAATTCTCAATTTTAATACATTTAACAAACAGATGAAAAATACTTAGGAGAATTTATATGCAATTTTAAAAAGCTTAATTAGACCATTTATTAAAAGAAAGAAATATATACATAATTTCACTCTCAGTTTAGATTCAATTGCATTTTGATCACTACTTAGGTTTCTCTATTTACAATTTTTGGTTTCGTTTTATAACTACATAAGGGCTCTTGGCAACAGACCTCATTATTTTGAGCCTTGGTCAAGTGATGAGGATGATACCCAAGCAGGTACTTTCCTCTCCTAACTTACATTCCAAACTTTGAGCCTCAGCAGATTTAGCATACATTATATACAGCTACACTGCAGGTTATTAGTGACACCAAGACTCAAACCCACAATTCAATGAAAACCACCAGCCGTGAGGCCACAACCATGACCAATAAGATACCACAGCAACATTTACAATTTTACAAACAAATTTAAAAATTCAAATTGTTTACCATAATTTTGTTCACCAATATTTTCCATATATATACAATACTGCATATCACTATAGTATTTCCATATATATACAATACTCATACTTATACAATACTGCATATCACTATAGTATTGTTACGACCCGCCTGTGTAGATGGTGCTAGAAATCACCTTTTATTTACAATTTGTATCATTATTCCTATAGACGTTAGCCATGGAACACAACATATCAAATGTCGCTCAATAAATCATCATTTAAGTATACAGTCCACAGCTCTTTATTTGAATAGATAAGTTTGTAATAACTGAAAAGTCTATCAATACACCGCTCAAGTATATTTATGCAAAATCACAAAGCAAACCACTTAAGCACCGACATATTTAGAAAATATTTGTAAATGTTGCAAAACATGTTTTATTACAGAAGAAAAAACATTCAATATTTTCCTTGATATATTTAATTGTTAAATGGAAATATTATATGGATATTACTCAAAGAATTTTCAGAACATGATATGATTAATCATGTTCTTAATCTTGATAAGTGGTTCTCAAACATGATAAAGAGTTTCCCAATTTCAGAATGATATAAGGAATTTAAAAAAAAAAAAAAAAATTAAAAATTTACATAACAGTCATTTTAAAGAAATAAAATTTTATAAGCACTAATGTAATACTAAATTTTTGAATAAGAGAAATCTATATCTGTGGAACTCGGATCAAAAAAAGATAATTCTTAATAAGATAAAATTCACTAAAAGAAACTAATACATTTTCAAATATATAAGATGAGTAGATCAAGGTTCATTCTAGAATCAAAATGTCTAGGTGAACAGTGGTTCAAAGGAGAAAAAAAATCATTTTCATTTAACAAAGAGAATGTAATCAGCTGAAGGAAAATACTGTATATTTCACAAAAAACATAAAACTTTTAAAAAATTGTATACTGGATATAAAAGTAATTTTGTTATTCATTTTTCACCAATGCTAATTTTATCAACAATAAAATAAACAGAAATAATATAATATTCATAAATATCTCTAATGAAGATTACAAGAGCAATTACAGCTAATCATACAACAAAATTTAAATTTTGTAAAAAAATTAAATTCTACTAAAAATATGGTAGATACTTATTACATTACACATATGAGTCTCTAGTTTTAGAAGAAAATTCTAGTTTCACAATGTAAACTATCCGTTTATCTATTTCCATGTTCAATTCATTAGTAAGATGGAATACACATACTTTTTCGGGAAAAAAAAAATTCACAACAAGTGCCTTACCTTCGAAGACCCATGAGTAAAATTCGGGGCTTCTGATCTTCTGAATCTGATCCATGGAATTCTGCATCAGGCTCATCAGAACCATATTCAAAATCTTTGTTATAGGAACCAACAACATAATTGGAGTTATAGGCTGAGCTCTCTTCTTCGAAAGACTAAATAATAAAAAAAAAGAATACTTAAAACAACAACAAAATATTAAAGAAAAATATTCGACATTATTGATGAGGAGGCAGATACAAATTTTATTTTGCATATTAATGGGAGGTGCCGCAAAAATCCCTTGTCCATGTTAAATGATTTGAAGGCCATACCTTAATTAAGCAACTCAACACATTTGCAACATTTTATTCTATAATAATTAGCAGCTCCTAACAACTAGAAAAAAAGGAAGTAAAAAAACACAAGCTGACAGTACCATTACTTCATCAACAAGTAAATACTATTTCAATTATATTCCAGAGAGGCTTTCAAAAACCAGATATATATTGATTCAAAAATCTCAAAACTTCAATTCTTATTCATATACTTGTTACAGCAGAAAATAAATTGTATTACCATTGTATAATCGATATATTTACAGGAATTCTACAGCTGATAGATTTGTCTAACTGCGTGAAAAATCATGTGATCAAGTTTTATCGTAAATTTACATTGTAAATCGATTGCGTTAGTTATCGATTGTGAGGGAGAAAATAAAATATTCAAAATAATGCAAATACAAAAAAAAAAGATATAAAATGGTAAAAATTTTCTTAAAAGTTCTACTAGCAACTGACTTTAAATAGATTGAACAGATTGCTTCAAATACCTTTAACAATTGAACAAAATTATGCAAACACAGTATACATTTCCCAATGAATCATTCTTACATTTTCAATCAATGAAAATCATTTCAATTTGTGTCTAATTATTCAAATAAAAAAATCTTTTAACTAATAATTCATATGCTTTAATTTTAATAATTTCACATCAACTAAACTCAATGAGCGTGATTACAGGTTAAAATTTTTACAGGTTTTAGGAATGAATTAGGACGTGTAATGCTCACTTTTTTGCGTGGCAACGATACAATGGTTGCTAGTACAATATTTCTGGCCTCTTTTTGTAGATCGCCAAGTTAACCATACGGTTTGTTATTCAGCCAAGCCCAATTATAGTTAAAAGAGGTTTGATGCTGATCGGTTGAATAAATACGTGGTTGATCATTTTGATACTGATTATTTTCTTGATATTGTGATGTTATATTATTTTTATTTCACTGTTCTTTATTGTTGATTGATTTCATGTGTGTTTAAATTTTCTGCCTTTTTTATTTCCAGATTTTTTTTAACACATTAGCTAGATTATTGTTTTTTCCCCGAGGGATCAAAATTGACAAACGAAATGGATCAATTACAAAAATATTAGGTAAGTGAATCTTTAGTATTATACGTGTCCCAATCATCAAAAGTCGAGAATAAATCTTTTAAAATTTATATAGCTGAAAGTAATAATTTTAACGAGGAGAAAGGAAGGAAGGTTTTGATTGTGATGACGTACATCAAAATGTTGAATAAATGTGACAATAGTATTTACAAAAGGCAAAATGCTGCATATTGTGTAGAAATACATATTTTACTTCACAATCTTTTTCTGAGTACCGTAAAATATGCGAAGGATATGCCGCTATTGAAAATAAGAATGACAAAAAGGGATCGGTCAAGAAAGGAAAAAAGCAGTATTAGAATGTAGTATTTGTCTTAAAAGTTTTTCATATATATATCAAAATTATAGAAACACACGGAATGATGCTCATATTCAAGTTTGCCTTATTTTTGTCCACATCCTGAGTGTAATTGTAAATTTAGGTATTTGACACATGGAAAAGAAGTTCATGGAATAAATACGACAACGAATGTAATAAATTTAGAAGATAAGTTAAGTTTTCAATTATGGCTAGAAAATGAGAGTTCTAGGACTTTTTCTTCTTTTAAAAAAACTTACTGGTGATAAAACAACCAAAACAAATGTTTATTCGTATTACAGTTTTAAGTCCATAATATCAAAGCCTTTTAATAGGAAAACTAGTTGAAAATATGTTAAAGGCTTCATACCATCAACTGAATGTCCTGCTTGCTTCATTGTTTTTGAGACAGTTAAAATATCATTTTTAAGACCTTTTCAAAGCATAATCATGAATTAAAGGCCTCAAAACATAAACTTTTAACCAATAAAACAAACCTTCTCGGAAATTTATTAAACCTAACCTTCAAATGGGCATTGAGAAATCTTAAGTACTGGAATATGCTCGTGGGAACAGAGAAATGAGGAATGATCGAGGTAACTTATTTTGTTAAAGAATCCTTTTTGACAAAAAAAAACCTATCGTATTACGTGAATTCTTTGAAATTACTTTCATTGCCCCATAAGAAAGATGCTGTTTCTGTAGATATTATTATTAATAAATTGCAAAATGAAACTTATAATTGTGTTCTTTTGTATAAACCTCAAGGACAAGATATGGTTTCAGGTTCTAAAAGCGTAAAAAAATTGCCAAACAATTCATTAGTAATTGGCTTACAAACAGCCGAACAAAAAGAAATGATGATAAAAAACTGTAACAAAATCTTATGCATTGACTCTACTCATAAAACCAATCAGTATGATTTCTATTTAATGAATTTAATAGTACCTGATGAATATGGAATAGGTTATCCAATTGCATATTTCATCACAAATAAATTAGATATGGAAACTATGCACTGTTTATTCAATAGCAATAAAAGAAAGAGTTCCCAACTTAAATTTTAATTGTATTATGACTGATGATGATAAAACAACAGGTCCTGCTTTTAAACAAGTATTTGGCGATGAGATTAAACATGTTCATCATGCTTTAAAGAAATGGCTAACTAATCTTGTTTCTAATTTAGAAACAAGGAATAAAATTTATGCATTTTTGGCAGTTCTTTTAGAGGAAACGGACTCAATAAAATTTAAAAATAATATGGATAATTTAAGAATTTCATTTGCTGATAAGGAATCAGCATTCATAAAATATAATTATTATGGTAGAGCAGAATTATGGAGTGTGTCATATCGTCAATTTCCCCATGCATATATCGATATGAATATGTATTGCAAGTTGTTTCATAAGTGCAAATTCATTTTTTGAATAGATAATGGAATTTATTCTGTTTTAAAATTAGAAAATGATACATATTTTGCATATCAATATAGAATAATAATTTGCATACACTTAAGTGTTTATCCTTCAACATATAAATAGCACAATACTGGATTAGAAATTCCTGATGGAGATGTTTATGTGAAGGCAATATATATCATACTTTACAAATAGGGTATTAAACAGAGAAATTATAATTTTGATATAAATGAATTTAGAAGGTACAAGTTTGATTATATTGCAGGTAAGTGTTTAAATAATATCTAATATATTGTATCAGATGATATTTACACTTGTTATCAATGCAAGCAGAGTTATATACACTAGGTAAGTTTATTCGTGTAGCTTTTTAATTATTTAAAGTACTATATAAAATGAATATTGTAATTCTTTTGTTTCATTTGTATACTATTAATAATTCGTTTTTTTTGTGTAGTAAAAATAATTGTGCTAGTTTTTTAAAGTGTAATGGAATGTATATTTTCTAAGGAACCTACCTTTTCTGTTAGAAAAGGGATTAATGCATTTACATACCATATCTCCTGGGTGACATGGAAAATGGTGGAGATAAACCAAGTTTTCATATCATGTATTACTTTAGGAAAATATTTTTAATAGTTCTTATTTTCTAGTCAATCATCCATTTTATTATGTGTATCTGATCAACCAACTGAGTTCTGGAGACACTCTTGCATATGGGAAGTTTTTAATAACTACGAAGAGAATGTTAGATGGTATTTCCATCTGTGGTGACATTATCTGTATTACAATTGCATCACAGTTGTGAATGACTTTCTGAAGAATTCAAATTTGTAAAAAATAATAGGTAAGTTATATTTATGTGAAAAATATAATGTGTAACGAATCGCTCTCTATACAGTATTAAATGTAATTATTATAGTTATATATTAAATATTATTACAAAAACGATACATTTGTATATGTCGGATAAATGGTAAAATCAGGAATCCTAAGTAGTAATTTCTTTTCTTCATTGAGCAAAATTACAGGATTAAAAAAAGTAAGTGTAGTATTTTTCTTAAATACATCATTTGCAGTATTGCTTTTATTTGATATAATAAAAGAAAAAAAGCAGAGAATGCAATACAATTTTATTTTAATTCATGTGCATTTCCTTTAATACATATATTAAACAGTTCATAATAACTTCTGATATTTTTAAATTATTAAACAGTTACTAGTTGCTAATTTTTGAGAGCCCATAGTTTTGATAAATCATAAAATTTACTTCTTTTACTGTTTTGAACGTATAATGGGGCTGATGCACATTGAATTTGTAGAAGCTCCAAGTCTCTCCCTTCATAGTATGGTGGGGAAGTTTGAAGGAAGAGGTGCCAGACAAGTATTATCCGTGTTACTTAACTCAGACTCAAAATTTCGAGTTAACTATGTCGTCAATTGCCTTCATGTTGCTTCTGAGTGTGACACTACTGAACAATCATTAAATCAATTAGTAGTAAACAAATGGGAAAAAACTGAAATAACCGTTTTATTTAAACTATTTCTATTTGAGTGTGAGAACAACAAAAAAATGCTTCAAGTTGCTTTCTCTTCCAATTTCTGAAAAATGACAAACATTAAATATCACATTAAGTAATAATTACAAATAAGCAAGTTACTATTTGATTTTTAGAGCTGTTACAGAAACAATCAATAAACAATATCACTTAGCATGTTTAACAATTAACTGCACAAATCAATGTATTTTTTTCTTTATTAATAAATCCTTCAATTACAGAGAAAGCTCAAACATCAAAATTCTATTCAAGTTGTAACAATAATTAAATTCAGCTTACAATATTTTCAAAAAAAATTTATGGTTTGTTTCAAAAGAGTCACTTCACCAAACATATAACTAAAAAAAAGTTTTTGGAGTAACGTTCTTATATCAAAACGGCAAGCAAAACTTATACCTTTATTTATCCCGAACAAGCTCTACACGTTTTTGATAAATGATTAGAATGTCTTAAGCAACGAAAGCAATTACCGAATTTTCATTGAAATATTTTTTTCTTTTTTACCAAAGGCAATGAAAAAGCAAATCTACACTTCAAGGATTCATGTAATGAGTCATTATAAAATATGCATAGACAGCTTTTAGCTTTTATTTTCATCGGATAATAAAGCAATTGCTGTAAAATCATTTTTATTTCGTTTGTTATTCTTAGTTAAATGTTTTGGCGGAATGACAATAATGTGTAATCAGTAATTTGTTGTATACATCGCTTTATCGTTTGTAAGTTGGGATCGTTACTGTACTTCAGAAACTAGTATATTTTAATTCGAATATACATATGGCGATTCTTTACTCCAAAAATGTTTTTATTTTTAGACTTACAAGTAAAAAATACGTCATAGAACAAAATAATATAAAAAATATTCATCACCAAATATATTTATTCTAAAAAAAATTAATTTTTACTAATTATTTCGTTAATTCAAATTGAAATGTTGATGTACATTTTCTGTGTCATTTAATCGAAATTTTTTGTAATAAAATTGATTACGATGTACAACATCAATATTTTTGAATTAATGTTTTTTTTCCCTAAATTTTGATGAGGACGTTCAGGAACAAGCAAAAACACTAAATAAATTCTTTTTATTTAGAAATGCATATTAATAATAATTTAGTGTAGTGTAATATAAATAATATATCACACACAATCAGTTATTTCAAGTGTAATGTCGAGGAATTTAAGTATCGTCGAATTTTAAAATAAAATAGAAATAGAAAAAATGAAGAATATTTCAACATATTTTCTAACCTTTTTTCCCTAGAAACAAATTATCTTCAAATGGAATGCATTCAACTGCAAAGGGACATTCAACTGAAAGAAAAATTTGGGAATGTTTCTTTACTGGAGTCTTATAAAGATTAACTACCCATATAATATCATATTTTTCACAATCATACTTTATTAATGTCTTCAGCTTTTGACAGTGCTTATATTTGTGAACAATTATTTCAAGAATGAAGTTTACAAAAATCAAAAATAGGACAAAGATCACTGACATACATCTTGAAAATGCAGTAAGAATTGATACGTCTATTGAACCTGATATCGATTTGCTTGTTCACAAAAACAAATTCATCAATCTCATTAATTCGAATTTTTTCCATCT
>BMAW01099956.1:45000-59566 GCA_019974015.1 Nephila pilipes | reverse complement strand
AAAAGATTTGGAAAAGCGTTGGAACGATTGTATCACTCTAAAAGGTGATTAACAAAAGGTGTTATGTTGATGAATAAAAAAAAAATTTGCAAAAAAAATGTTGTTTTCAATGTTAGTCTCGGTAGTCATTGATTGATGTGTTATTATACCCTGAATAAACAACCTGAGTTAATTTCTATTAAAAGAGCGGAAGCGAATGATAATCTTTTAATGCAAGCAACGAAATTATTACGAACCTCAAAAAGAAAATTTCATCCTGCTCGAATTGATGACACTGTGCGAACACAAGTTCCGGATATCGACCGCGGACGTACAGATGCCCGAAATATGTTGGTGTTGTTGAAGTAGAAGACTCCGACTTTTAGAAATTAGCAAACAAAAATAGTATCCTCAAGTAGCTTTATACCCATAATCAGTTTGTAATTTGTAAAGAAAGGCTACTTTTTTTTCCATAGATGACATTTCTTCTCAAGAAATATCGCTGAGAGAAGCCGCTGCAATAAATTCAAGAAGTGGAGAGCAAGGCTCTGTCACTGCATAAAGAAATGTTTCACAAATAAATGCAATTGTAAAAGCAAGGAACTCTTGTTAAGTTCAACCATAACAGTTTAATTTATTGCAACGAATAAGATAGTTTTTTTTTTTTTTAGTTTAGTTTATATTAATGTCGCACTAGAAGCAACACGAGGGCAATTGGCGACGGACCTCTTAATTTTGAACTGCGGTCAAGTGACGAGGATGACACCTGAGATGGTACCCCCTTCTGCTAACATCCACACCACGCCAACGGGAGGACTTTGGGCCCGAAACAGATTTAACGTGCATTAGCCCTGGCTACACGGCGGGTCTTTGGTGGCCAACGATCGAACCCGCGACTGAACGAAAACCGCCGGCCGCTTGTCCATGACCTTGACCACTAGGCTACCGCGGCCCCAACGAATAAGATAATATAACGTCAATCACATAATTAAGTTTAGTATTGGTATTATTTACTGTTCTCTGAATGTTCTGTTCATTTTGTTTAACAATTACATGTGCTAATATGCTATACTTTTCTCCAATTTTGACAAATATAATTCATAAAATATTTTAATAATAAAGTATGATTTATAAACGTAACAAAAATATTCTTTTCCTACCTAAGCCAGAGTAAGTCTGTGATTGTCGACATACACCGGTGATAGTCCGAATAAGTAAGAATGTAATCAAATATTCGCTCTTTCACTGACTATCACCGGTGTATGTCGACAATCACCGGTGAGTGTTGACATTTTACAATTTCGGTCTTTCACGGTAACATATTATATATTAATATATATAAATAAATATATGTGTGTGTGTGTGTGTGTGTGTGTGTGTGTGTGTGTTAAGTTAAATGTAATAAACTGGTGATTATGTATCATTACCGGTGATTATTCATAATCACCACTAAGCTTGGTAAATGTGATAAATTACTGAATTTTTATGACATTTACCGGTTAGTTTATAAAATACCCAAATCGTATTAGGGAATGCAATAAAATCTCAAATTTTCCAAAACTTATGATTTCAGATGCCCGTCATTTCAGTAGTATTTGTACACTAAGTTAGAGAACAGCAGTTTACAGAAGAAAGAAAGGTGTGACAACTTGTTAATAAAAGTGAATGAAAGTAAAACAAAAAGAAATGTTTATATTTTTATTTTATATAAAAAGTAATATTTATTTTTTCGATTTAAGATATCGTTACTCTATTAAATAATCTAAATTTTTTACATTCTTCACTAAGTGTTGGAGATATGATAAAATTAAAGGTGATAATGTGTGGAAAATGTGATAAATATTCAATAATTTATCACATTTTCCACGTTTAGTGGTGATTAGGAATAATCATCGGATTAATAACTTTTACCGTAACACACAAGCACACACACACACACGCACACACACACACACACATATATATATATATATATATATATATGTGTGTGTGTTTCTTAGCATATATATATATATATATATATGTGTGTGTGTGTGTGTGTGTGTGTATTTGTATATGTGTGTTCATTTACATATATTACTATCTGATACTCGTCCACTATGCTGGACAGACGATAATATAATATTTTCGAACCTATACGTAAGATATCAAGAAAATTTTCAATTTTTAAGACTTTAATGATAATCTAAATTTAAAATTTTAAGAAATTGATTGTCTGTAATAATGGTTATCCTCGACATTCAAATATATAAGAAAAATATAAAAAATTAGTAAAATTAAACCCCATATATATATATATATATATATATATATAATATGGATAAAATTCATTCCACCGTATTCATGTTACACCTAGTATTACCAAAGATGAAACCTTTTGTCAGAATATTCATCATGTGCTTAGCTTTCAAATGAAATACCCTCGCAATGGCATCGTGTTTATCATAAAATTTTTGTCCTTCCCTCAAGACATTTTTATTTTTGACCATTTGAGATTACAAGTGACTGCAATCCTAAAAAAAGTCGTGCAAGTCAGGACGTCCAAAAATATCTTACGTATGTCATAGTCTCTTCAGTTCGTTCATGCATGAAGCCAGGTCGTCCAGTAAACGAAGATAGTCTTGCGTGTGTACTACTCCGGAAAAAGTCGCAATTTTAGTATTTTTCAAAATCCCGATAAGTTTTGGAGCTAAACTACATTCCAAATTCAGGCACGGAGTTTATTCTAAATTCATTTATTTCATTCGCTAAATATTTACGTTTCCTATTTTCGACATGTACGAAATTTCACATAAAGAGCCCCTTCGTCAAATTCTTGCCAATCTTCCATCAGAGCTTGAATATAAAATTATTTGTTATTTTTCCATTCCGCACGCACAAATCTCACCAAGTAAACTTAATTGGTGACAATACACAGTATACATATAAAAAAATATATTCCGTTTGGCGTCGGTCAAATCATTTTTGGCGATAAATTCGCCAAAATTTCATAACCCACGGATAAGAGTAGATTAATGGATGAAAATTACATTTTGGATAAGACTTCCGTAAAATATGTTCTTAGTGAGCGTCTACATCGCAAAATGAGTAATTATGGTAAATTTCAAGTTAATCGCTCGTATAGTCTTTGAGATCTCGTGATGAGTCAGTCAGCGGTATTTCGCTTATATATATATATATATAGATTACATATTTGTTCTTTCATAATAATTAAAATTTGTAAACATATGGTTAACGCTTTTTAATTGGCAAGACTTTTGATCTTGGCGAGACTTAGTGCCAAGAATTTTGAGAAAAATTCCATTAGCGAAATTTTGCACTATATAATAGGAATTTGCAGCTTGTAGTCCGAAACTATGCCAGAAATTCTTTAAGAAGATATTGGCTAAAAGTTCTTCGTTATTTATTACTAAACTGAAATTATTGATAGTACTGACTCTACGTTTGCGTGACGTGAAGAAAATCTAATCAATTTTGTGTGTCAAATGAGTCATTAATAAATATAAAATATTGTTCAAAGTAATCTCTGTTTATATAAATTTCTAATATAATAGTACTTTCTTTAGATAAACTTTGTTTTTACGACTGCAGCATCTTTAGCTTGGAATAAGAGTCAATCACACCCGAAACAAGATTTTCCGGAATAATGGATAAGCGTGATCAAGTAGCACGTTCAAATAGATTTGGTTTGTTACCTGATATTTCTGAATGACTATTTGTTCTAAGGAATAGCATTCCACACCATCACACATCCCCTTCCACACATTACAGTAGAAACCAAACAATAAAAATGGAATGTTTCTGTTGGATGTAGGTAAACATGAACTCTTCCAAATCTCTGGGAGTCAAAGTAAAATTCACTTCGTCACAGCATATTACATCTTTCCAAGAATTCAAGTTCCAGCTTAGAGATACTATTCACTATTATATGCGGGTATTGTCTTTGATGTTCAGTAATTCGAACTTGACATCACGGCCATAAAAATCCAATCCGTGAATATCCCGGTGATCTATTCTGCTTGAAATGGGATTTTCTTTATCAATGCTTAAATCTCCTATTATTTGCTTAGCTATGAAGTAACTTTTTTGTTGAACTGATTGTGTTAAGGAGTGTCTGTTCTCTAATTCCTATGAATGAACTTCCTTTTATGTCCTTATTTTTTATGTTTAGAAATAACAAAATTATTTTTTTGTTATCTGGCCATAGTTTAACATACAATTCACCTTGCGATACAAGGATTTCTGCTTATTATCTTCCAAACTGTCAATGTGGAATGTTTCTGGGGAATATTGCCAAACATTAATTCTTCCGAATATGACCTATAGTAGATAATCCCAAATAATCATACCTATATGCAAATCACCAAGATCTGATTTTTAAAAAAAAATATCGTGCAATCTGGAGTTTTAATTGTAACTGTGTTACTTATAAGACACATAATATTAATTATTGATTTAATGCTCATTTTATTAGAAAAAGGACTGCAGCAGGTACATCATATTAAAATGTAGTGGTAAAGATCTCTTGAGTTTTTTCTTCGATAGGTGTATCCACTATCATTATTAACTTTTGAGAAGCAATATTATTTTTTTACAAAATTCTTATAACAAATCATTTTTTCAGAATATATACTATTTATGTTTAGTACCATTTTCCATATGTATTACGTGGAGTAATATATATATTCGATGAATTAAGTTATAAATTATAATAAAATAATACCCCTTTGTGCGTTTCTCTAACATTCGAATTTACTTCTTTTTACTATAACTAGATATTATTAATTACACTATAAATAAAAGAACTTTTAAGCATTCACTGTACATACGATAAAGATAAAAATAAATTATACATTTCAATACACGTATATATGTACTACTCATTAAAGCAACGTAATTAACATTTTTTTTTTTTTTATTTTAAGATATTTTTTTTTTCATTTTGAAGGAATGTATCCAAGTTAAATATTCAGGAATTTTTTTTAATCTAAGATAATCATTAAAAATTACCACTTTAAGTAGCCATACAATTAAGAACAAGGATGCCACTAATGAAATACTAAAACTCTAGAGAAATATAGGCTTATTATTTATTCAGAAAAAGTTCAACGCTACTTTATTACAATATTTAATGGTTAAGTTAATACTTCAATTTTCAAATTTATATTGCTAATTATCAGAATGATTAAAATACTACTATTTAATATGCGTTGCAGATATTTTTCAACATTTACTTTATCGTGTTTTCCAGTTTGTGCTACATTCAACCGCAACATATATAGCTAAAATGTCGAATTTTTTTTTTTCATTTTATAATAATAAATGCGAGTCATAGTAGAATGCTATACCTGTAATTGATTAAGAGTGAATTTAATTTGTAAACGAATCATGATACAAATTTTCGTACAGTAAATACAAGAGAGATCTTTCCATTTATAGAGCTGAATTAGGATGTAGAAAAATTTTCTTTCTTTTCTTCGAGAGAATATGGAAATGTTTAACAAAGAGTAAGCATATTCGTTTTCTGTTACATTGTATGAATAACTCAGAAATATATACCTTCAGATATATTGAAAAATATAAGACAGTAAAGTGCATGAATAAATCAATAGAATCGACATATTTTCTACTTCTGACGACTTCTTTTGAATCTTAGAGATGGTCAACCTGCAGATTTTCCCCTGAACTTTATTCCTAAGATGACTCATGGAAAAATGTACCCAACGTTGTATATAAGATATGTTACTTTTTTCTTCATTTTAATAAAAAAAATATTTCACATTTGTAAAAATATTGTGATTAAAATACGAACATGAATTAATGTAAAGTAACGATGTATTCCTAATTCCGTGTATTCGAGTTTAAAAATTAAGTTTGTGGTTAGCTTATATATCATATTTAATTCTAGAAATTAACTAGAATTCGAATTAAATCAAATATCTCATGATGTAAAGAAGCAATTGCTCACAATATAAGAAATGAGTGACTATATTAAACTACATTCTAAGTAATATGAATGACAGAAAGAAAATATATGAATATAAATATAAGTACATACGAGTATTAGAATTTATAAAAAGTAATGAATATACATTATTACACTTGTTATTAAATAGATGTAAATTATGATTAACAAATCTTCTAGAGACTATGAAAACATTAAATTAATTAGTGTACTGATATTTGTAAAATGTCAGAAATGTATTAAAAATGTAAATTTCTTTTCTTCTTAAAAATTGCAAATGCCTTGTTTGTGTTATATTATTTTAATTTGTTATCATTTTTACCATTTAAGAGGTTATAATTATATTATTCAAAACATTTTATTGTTCTCATATTATTATGAAATATATTGTTACTAATATTTTTAAATATTGCGAAAGAAACTGGAAAACTATTCATTTCAAATAATAAAACAAAAGTTTTTGAAAGTCGTTAACTGTTATTATTCAATAAAGAAATAAAGATTATGAAATGCTTTTAAATATTGAGCTGTCACATCTTTACGAAAAAACATTTTCTAGATAATTATTTCAGCTTTCTTCTTTTATACTGCAAATATTGAACATGGTGGTTTTAGCATTAAGTTAAATTTACTCTAAAAAGCAACACTTGAAGACCGAAAATTACTGTTTCAAAGGGTAGGAACTGAATAGGGTTTACCTTAAGCTCTTTGATGTGTGGCGTCAGTTGTTTTAAATAAAGGGAATCATAATTTAGACTTAAAGTTAACAGAAATCAAGTGCTTAACTCAAGCTTTAGACTTTTCAAAACCTTAAATTTATTTTAATTGAGCATCTGGATTAAAAGTAGCTTTCCAAATCAACGAGTTTGGCTTCCTTACACGAAAGCAAATTATAAACTCTATAAATTTTTTCTGATATGCCTTAATGGAATGTTTAAGAATCATTAAAATGGTGAAGTATGCAGTGACACAATTAGTAAGTCCCTTTTATTTTTGGACTTTATTGAGCGGATATCATAGTACCTTCAAGTTTTGTTTTTATAAAGGCAGAAGTTATTATACGTTTTATTTTGCGTTTTAATTTTCAGATGTTTTTACAGTTGAAATGGCTTCCTTACTTTCAGCCGAGATACATCCCTAATAAATTCATAATTATAAATAAATGAATTGCTACGAGTACGTTACTTATGCTTTGAAAGTTATTTCACTTTAGAAGTCGCATTCATTTAAATTAGATACTGCATTGAATTTAAGAATTGATGTTGTTTTTTTAAAAAACATGGTTTTAAAAATATATTGTTTCAACAAAGGACAAAAAGTAAATAAAATATCGTATCCTTTATTATGTCTTAATTTGCAAACAAAGCCTAAACATGAAAATAAAATAATACCGAGATAAACCGTCATTTATAGAAAATGTATTACCTCTTCGTATGGAAATTAAAATAAATGTTAGAGTATTATATATATATTAATGTATTCTGGTAATTTGAGAATTTCGTTTATGAGTTTTATGTGTTAATCCGTAACCTGATTTCATTACATTTTCACTAATGAAAATGAAATAATTTAGTTAAACTTTTAATTCTTCTAACTCGAACTACTAAGGGTATGTTCAAGAAAAAAAATTTTTAATACCATGCCGAGGTAAAAAAAAAATAAAAATGAATATCTTCTCTTAATTATAAATGTGCAATAAAATTATAAACTCTTCAGGTTTCAATAAATGTAATAAATTTTTACTTCAAAATTATGATAATTAGATTAACTTGAATAACATTTTAGAATCACAAGACTTGTTATAACTTTTGATCTTCTTATCATATTCTTTATTTCTGATATTGCTTACAGTTAAGATGCGCGTAATTATCTAAATATGATAAGTAAGAAATTTATTGATAAAAATATTTTTAAGTTGTTACTATACGATACAAATAAATTGCTGTATATAAATAGCAAGAAACACGGTTGCTATTTATTATATTTTATAATTTATAATAAATGTAAAAGACCATAATGAATTTTCCATGTATAGTTCTTCTTTTATTTTTGCTTATTTATGTTTATTAAGTTACGGAGGTCAGTAGTATTTTATTTAATCTATTTTTTCAAGAGAATTTAAAATATAATTAGCATTTTTATTGTTTTGAATTTATTAGAAATATGAAAGGCTTCATACCTCAAACTTGTAATCGAATTTAAATTCAGTGTGCAGGAACGTATGAGAAAAACATATTTAAAATTTTATCTTTGTGTCAAGGTGATCTCATAGTTATGATGTCTAATTTTTCTGTTATTTTACTCTTATTTCTATCGATGCAAATTAGTAAATCTACAGCACGAGGTAAATTTGATTAATCCTCATAGTTTTAACCAAGTATTTCCAATGTTTATTTTTCATTTCTCATAATATATCTCATATTATATTTGACACCTCTAAGGCAATTTTTCCTACGAAAAGTTTTCCTAATTTTTGAAAGTTGTTTTTTTTTTAATAAGAAACTAGAAGGAGACTTATGTCCATAGGGAAATTTCTACGTAGTAAGATACTGTCATACAGAAAACTATTTTATTTAACTCTTTCTATATTATTATTTGTGAAAAAAATAAAAAAAAAATTATTTCCTGGTACAATATTTTATACCATTAATAGCAATTGTAGAAGATGCCCAAATATTTCTTAATAACCTGATAATTGGTAAACTATTATAAGAACGAGAGTTTTGGAAAAAATTCTCACATTTAGTTTCATTTTCATTTCTTAAGTCTCATAAAACTCTACACGAATAATACGTAAATTTAAAAGCTAGGTTTTAATTTTAAGTTTATCTTAATTTCTGATTCTTTATCTCACAGATGATGTTTAAAGTTACATTAAAATATATTCATAAAAATATTTAATTTCTATTAGATTATAGCATTTCCTATTTGTTGTAATTCAATTACAATTCTTAAACTTCAATAGTCAAATTCAAAATGTTATTGGGCAGCCAATAAACAATCAAATCCATGATCAACACAGGAAAATAATGTAAACTGATTAAATAAAATAAAATTTATGTTATTAAAAAATACGTTTCTTCAAAGTTAAACAAAAATGGAATACTGATTCAAAATTTTACCAATTGATTTAAACAAAGAAAAATTTCATTATTTCATTAGCAATATATATATATATATATATATATATGATAAGATTACAAGAAAAAGTTTGAATTATGTGCTACAAAAAATAACATTAGATGAATGAATATCAATAAATAAGTAATAAATAATCATTATTATTTTTACATAAAAGTTATTAAAATTTTAAATCCTATTTCTCAGAAATTTTATAATTTTTTTATTAGAAAAAATCAATGATATTCTTCTAAAAACATGGAACATTAATGTAGTGTTATTTAATAGTAAAAATATGAGTGAATTACAGCGGAAATATCTGATCACGTGATATAATTTTAAGTCACTGCTGAGTAAAAGTATTTTCTTGAGAATTACAACTTTCCTAGAAATATGGGTATCAAGCCATTCAAGGGTTATATTATTCACTGTACATCTTTGTGCAGGGAAAATTAGAGGCACAGGTACTGAGAAAAGATTTCCATTAACTTGTGTTCTATTAGCTTTGGAAAATTTTAAATGCATTCCTATATCACACTTTCTATAATTTTTTTTTTGGTTTTATTGACTATTCAAAAGTTCATTTTACGCTTAGCAGCTTAAAATCTGTATTTAAAAATACCTTGTTGCTTATTTTGTTTTACGTGGAAATCCACAGTAATTTTATTTCCATAAATGAAAAATTACATTGGTGAATTAATAGGACAAATAATGATGTATTGATGATATTTGAAATGCGGTATAGAACTGGGACTCTCCCTATCATGCAGTGTTTGGAAGGAATTCAAGCTATCAGATACCCTCGAACTAAAATCATAGGACCTAGAGAAAATATGTTGTTAACTTTTTAAAATGTTCTAAAATAAATAGAATGTCTGTTGAAATGATGCTCGCAAAACCATAGCATTTCTATATGCATAATTCTCGTACCAGATTCAGATTTGATAAGACATTTTTAAAAGTAAGCTTTATAAATTTAATTCAAGCTATAAAATATTTACTTTTTGCTACAATTATGTTCAACCAGATAAGTCGTAATCTTATACCAGCATAAAAATCAAATGCCTAATTACTATTATTGAAGTGATAAATTAATCTATGTTTTAATCAGAAAACACACACACGCATTTATATACATATATATATATATATATATAAGTCATTATTTCCGTATTGATACTAAAAATTTTAGATAACAGAAGATATGCAAAATAAGCTGCTTTAAGAATTGAAAAGATGTAATTTTTTTGTCTTCAAAATGTCGCTTTGAATTCCATTCTTTATGAAAATTTATAGCAAATTGATTTTCTTAGTTTCTAAAAAATTAAGAATGGGAAATATATTTAATTTACCGTTCTGTCATTTAAAATCGATCCATATTACATTAAATACTCGCACAAATGACTAATAGATGAATATTTTTTTTTATTTTATGATATATATTGGTGTCTTAATTGCCGTAAAATATATATAATTCTATATGGTGATTATAAAGAGGAGTCTTTTGAAAAATGAATAAAATTTAATTCCTATCCCACTATTTTTAATAATAGTTAAACTTTAAGATACAATTGGATATTAATTATTCCATTACAATACTGAGAGATACTTCAATCTACGAATTCCTGAAAACAAACAAATCAATATTAATAATTTGCAGCTTTTCTATATTTATTATTTGCCCTTATTATTGTATTTTAATACTCATTTATTACAGTGTTTCAATATGTCATATTTATTTTGTACGAAAATACACCTTGACTCTTAACTACCGTCTGATACAATTTATTTCAATATTAATAAATAAAATTCTTATCAACATATGTAATAATCGCATAGTAGAATAACTTACAAAAAATGATATATCTAGAATTATGACTTTTGACGTGTTTCCTTTTACCTAAGTACTCACACATGCTTTGCCAGAATATAAGTCTTTATTGTAATAACTTTAACACATATATAAAAGAATTCTTACATTGAATATTTTTCATATTTATAATTTTAAATTAAATTAAATTTCACAAAGGAAAGTAGCAATGTAACTTTCATTACATGTTTCAGATTGAGATTCTTTTGATATATTTTTTATTATTTTTCCTTTAAATTCAAAGATAGTTTTTTTACACCTTTCTTATAAATTATCATAAGAGCAAAGGTATCGCATGATATTTGTAGTTCATTGTTTTAATGTATTATTTTATTCTTAACTAAAAAATATGTTTTTGTTTTTCTTGATTTTTTTTTATTTCAGGAGAAAATAGGATTTCTTCATTGTATCTAAATTATTCGACTGTCATTTCATGTGGTTTCAGTGTTTAAACATGAAATTAAATTTGACAAGGTTAAAATACATATTTCAATTGAAAATAATTGGATTGAGAATACTTATTTTACAACGTTCAGAACGTATTCAAAAAAGATCTCAGGGTCTCTGTTTTCTTGAAAAAAAAAAAGTAAATTATATTTTTCACAATTCTTGTTTATTTTTGCAAGAAGAAATTTTAACAAATTTTTCTAAACTCATGAATCTTGATTTTAATTTTTTAAACCTACTTTTTAATTAAAGAATAGTATTACTTATGTCAAGTTTATATTGACCATTATGATGATGTGGATAAATATGAAAGTAATAGATAATGTAACAAAGTTTGAGTTTATAAAAAAGTTCTTATAAATACTACAATTAATCTTTAAGGACAACCTTCTGCAAAATTATCTTTTGCACATTCCATTCGTCAAATATTTTTGTTTTACAAATGAATGAAATATAAAGAAAATAATTTGTCTGAAGGACTTACATTACTTTTATTTAAACAATTTTAAGTTTTTTTTTTTCATATTGTGATTAAATTTATAATGCTTCAAACGAGATTTAAAAAATTAAGTTTATACATAATTTTACCAAGAAATACTTAGTCCCAAAGGTGCCTTCTATTTTACATGACTATTGTTAAATTTATTCAATTAAATATAAAATTAAAGTAAACAAGGAAACAACTATAGAGATAAATGAGATTTTCGAGATTTTACTAAAATTAAGGTAAACGATAAATTATTAAATTGAATATATTTAAACTAAATATAATTAAAATTAAAGCGTACGATAAATTATTAAATTAGATATTATATTAGCTAAATGCTTAAATTAAAATTATAGCGAACAATAAATTATTAAACTGAATATATTTGAGATCTAATGTAAATAAGCTTGAATCAAGATAAAGATTGAAAAGTGTTCATTACGCCAAAGTGATTCGACTAAGTAATAGCCTTATGTGGCTAATGATGAAAATCAATAATAAAATCATTTAACCCTAAAACATTCCAAAAGAAATAAAGTCCAAACTAAAAAGACTTATTGGTAAATTCTTTGGGCAAAAAAAAAAATTGATTGCCTCACAGCTGTCAAATAAAATTCTGAATAATTTATTCATTTTCAGTCAATATAATGATTCAGCTTACATGTGATTTATCGTAGCCACATAAATCCACAAATCAAAATAAAATACTTAATTTTTAAATTTGTTTTACTTCAGCTCATATATGGGGCCAAAACTTAGTTAGCATTTAAAATTATTCATAGTGAATAGGGTACAGTAATATACATTCACACCTGCCGCTCAATAATTCTGTGATGTGCATTGAAGAATATTAAACTACCGCACTTACATTGCGTAAAACGTACGCTGCCATCCATAATCGCCAAAAATAAGTACGCATTGAAAAAGCGAAAGTGGCGGACAGCGCAAATTGCAATATTTTGAATGACCATTTTGCTGGTATCCAGCTAAAACGCAGCGTAAGTGTAAAAACGCGCTTTTAGACATGATAGCATTGAAAAAACAATGGTTACATGTAGATGAAAAATCATTTCAAACGAATATTACAATCGTCTGTTGCTGAGTCCGACGCATAGCTTTTTGATTTAAAGAAAACTAAAACAGAGTTTTGGTTTGAATAACCATATTGCAGAGTACTAATTATAAGTATGATTCTTTGTGGTGATCTAGTTGGAACTTATTGAAAGGAATGCTTTTTTGGACTTTGAAATGTATAAAATGACAGTTTCGGAAATGGAAGTCGATATCTAGAATAGGAAGTGAAAAAAATATATTATGAGAGTAATGGTACAGGGAAACTATCGATAATTTTAAATAATTTAGAATCTGTGCATACGAAAATAAAACGAAAAAATATGAACGCCTAGGGTTCAAATAAAACAATTCAAAATCGAAACATAACATGGCACTTAATTTCATTCATGGATTCGCATCACTATATGCCGACTCTCATAGGAGTTAAAGTTTTTTTTTTATGTAATGAAAGGATAGAATAAGTGTTATAATGCTTCATTTGCAGGATGCTCTGCAATCTTCAAGAAGAAAAAATTAAACTTATAATCAGAATTCGGAAAAAATTATGCATTTATCCTCGAAACTCAATTTCAGCATAGTGAAATTCCACTTTTTTTAAATAGTAGGGACATCATCCTCCATCCATTTTGAACACTTTGATGCATAGTTCTGACATCAATATTGGTTTATAAGAAACTCATGTTGTTAAGACTTTTTCATATGAAGGAAAATATATTTCGGAAATTATGTTATGCATAAAATCACCGAATTATAATATGGAATTATGTTAGTACTTTGCTTACTGCTGCAAATAAATTGAGACAGAAACTTGTGACAATTTTGACGGCACGAAAGTACATAAATTTTCCAGAACATTCTACAGTGCATAAAGAGAACATTCTAAAGAACATTCTAAAGTGCATAATTCACGGTTTTCTTTCTTCCAGAATTGAACAACTAAATGAATTCATATACCAGTGAGTTCAATCTTAAATAGAATTTATTCTTGGATGTTACACATATTTCTCAATTGTTCTACAAATTGTATATGGTTGTAATCAGCATATCAAAACGATAATTCATTATCTCAGTCAGTAGAACTTAATTCAGTAAGTTCTTTGGGATAGCTTCTTAATTTGTATGTATAGAAGTTTCAAATATTTTCTTTCGTAGTGCATAAAAATTAAAATTCCCAAAAGAATGAATGACGCTTTACTCTCAAGACAGCCAAGGCAGATGGCATGCACAACGGTATGAAATATGGACAAGGATAGCACGATAGAGAAGAAGAAGGTAGCACTTATATATAGTGGCAAATATAGAAGGAACAAAACCGGAACTAATAAAGCAATCACTTTGTATCCAGTTAAGTTCGCGCACAGCCTACTATAGTTCGGGCCCACTGAATAAAACAGCATTAGTATTCGATGCACTTCCCATCACACTTCAAATTTTCACCAGCATAGCTGGTTGTCTTCTAAGACTCACTAGTGATAATTCTTAAGACACTGTATGTCTAGGCAGATCCCACTCCAGACAACATGACTGTTCAATCAATATACTGCTTGATATTATAACAATTGCATCTTTTAGTTTTTTATATCACTCTGGGCCACATGAGGTCATAGAAAAACTAGGAGAAAAG
>BMAW01099956.1:0-40000 GCA_019974015.1 Nephila pilipes | reverse complement strand
TTTTCTTGAAAAATTATTACAATGCATGAAAATCAATGATATCTTAGCAAAAATTTGCACATTCTGCACTGATGTCTTTTAAAATACTATTTAAGAATGAAGATGTTGGTTTCTAATGAATGTAAAGGTAATTTTTATATGTGTTAATTAAATGATTAATAAATGGATCAATTTTAAATTCTACTTTGCTATTTTTGTAAAGTGCTAAATATACTATTAAATAAAAGTAATTTATATATTGTATCCAAATACTGACCTTGATTTTAAGAGTCATTTTTGGAAAGAAATTTCTACTATTTTGTTCCATTTTTTATTTCTTATATTTCATTCATTCTTACTATTTGTTAGAGACTTAATAATATATTTTCGATTTATTTACTTAATATACTATTCTAAATGTACCGTATATGTTAAATATTTAGAAATTTTTTAATTGAATACTATAAGAATACGAATTAATGAATTTTAAGAGTATTAACGTGGAACAAAGGTTTCTTATAAAGAATAGACATGTGACCTTGTTTCTACAAATCACTTTAAAAGAAGCTCAAAATCATATTCTGTTAATGAATTATGAGGATAGAAAAAATTCGAATATATCTAAAAAAAAAATATATACATTTGTTTCAAAATACTTCAATGTCTTTTGTGATGCAAACAATAATACTATTAAATTCAACTTAATAACTTATATTAAAATGAGAGTTAAAGAATTGTTCCAAACAATCAAAACTTCAATTTAAGCAAACAAATGAAGGAACAAATTAATAGAATCATAGAAATTCCTTTTTGAAAACTTTTACCATTAATTCAAAACAAAGAATGTAGAAAAAATTTATAACAAACCTTCTATTAAATTATTTTACTAAAATGCATTCCGCAATTAATCTTGAGGCAAAAAATGTATTGAAGAAATAACTAAAAAAATTCAGTCACACTTTTTAACTAATAACAACCAGTGCGTAATCGAAAAGACAATTCTTTTTCTCATTAACTGAGAATGGTCCATCATTAATCGTTACCCAAAGATAGAAAAAAAAAGCTTATCAACACAAGATAAAAGATGAAAAATGACAAAAGACGAGAAAGGTTAAAAATAAGAATTCAGCATTAGAAACATATCCAAGACAATTCAGAATCTGAGCGTATGTTATTTTGATCTTTAAGAAACTAATTATGTAGCAAGAGAGAAGCAAATAATGCTCGAGTAAAGTTATTCTACATTGATAGGATTACGTTGCATATATTTCTACACAACAAAGATAAAGTTGAATACGATCATGATTGTTTTTCATTCTGCGATACAAATAACCCCTCTTTTTTTCTCATATCCATATTTTATTTCAAGTCGATAACTTATATTAAACGTATCTCAGTAAATTTAATTTTCCTCCGTTCTTCATGCCATGGGATTCTTTTCGGTTAAATATATATATATAGAATTTTTTTTTATGATGCTGTTAGAAAATAAAAGTTTGATGTTTCTCCTACATATATGTTTTGCATTATTATTTTATCTTTCTAAATTTAATACATTTTAAATTTCTATAGTATTTTCCAACAAATTATTGATAAGAGTATATATTAAAAATAATAACAAATGTTCTGAATGTAAATTTCTATGGCCTCATTATAAGAACTATTTTATATATATACTAACAAGTAACTAACAAGATAAATAAGAAATAAGAATGAACCATTTCGCTACCGGAGGGAGAAAAAAGAAGTGCTTCTCTGGGACCGCGGCTTCTTACCACGGAGTGTCACAATATGTCCAGACGATTTTAGATATTAAGCCTAAGTCGCCAAAAAAAATTCCTCTAAAATCGGCTATTCATTAAAATATTTTGATATTTACATATATAATTTAAAATGCATTAACATTAATATATAAAGAAAAAAAAATATTGAAAATTGTATGCTTTTTACATAAGAAAATTACATAAAAATAATTTCTTTTAAGAAAATACAAAATAAATTTACATTTGTTACATATATTTCATAGTGTAATTATGTACCATTACATGGAACATATAAATATAAAAAAAAATCTTATTTTGATGTATGTTAAAAAATAATTCAATGCATAATCCAACGCCACATGTCTTATATATATTTTGATGCTTCACACAAGATTTTGGGCAAGAACACATCTTCTTCGTCCATTTTTTTTTTCCATTTAATAGCTATGAACAGATTTGGATTATTTTTCCTAGCATTACTGTCACAATCATTCATTAGTTCACAAATCTCAGTATCAGATAAATACTTTCTTTTCGTCATGACTGTCACTACAAATAAAAACCGACCGAAGGAAACGAACAGCTGAGAGCATCTGCTACCAAAAGCCCTAACCCCTATAAGGAACCATAAATTCTACTTCGAACTTCTAAAAAGCAAGCAAGAAAGAAAAAAGCAAACCGAAAGCAAGTGAACCCATTAAATAATGGCATTATATTTAAAGAGCCGTGCCACAAAACGTGCTTTTAACAATTACCCCCCTCCTGATACCTAGAAGTGAAATCCAACCCCATATGACCAAGGTCAACACTCCAAATAACCTATCTATACAGATTTCGTGGTATTGTGATGCCATCTAGTAACATTAAAAATCAAATAAAGCGTTTTCATCAAGCGTATCTCTATTCATACGTTGGGCCTTAGAAGACACTTACATAGTGTGTCAAATGTGAGACGCTGGGCACAGGAGAGCAAACGCGAGCGTATCGCCTGTGATACGCTGGGAATGAATGGAATAATAAACATTAAAAATTTAAAATATGTGAAGTCATATTGGTACGAACCTGCAGTGACATTCTACTGCAATGCTACATTTATGGTTTGATAGAGACATTTAAAAATTTTTGTTGGAAACCATAGAAGGGTTACACAATGACCTTTACTGATGTGATAAACCTGGCAGTCCTTTAGGAATCATGGTGACATGGTGGTCAGATTGAAGATAAATTGAAGGTTCTCAGAAATCCTTGAATTTTCTAGATAATTTTAATAGAATTAACAGAATTTTCTGGAGTTTTTCTTACGACATCTTACATAGACTGGGAAAGCGAATTAGATGGAAATGTTTTGGTTAGTGAGTCTGCATATGAATATCAGAGCATAACTTTCGAGTTTATACTGCGTGGAGAGTTGGTAATCAGGGGAGCTGAACGTTATTGAAAGTAAACTTACTGGTGATTAGCACTATTATTCCCCAAGGGCTTTATTTGTGAAGTGAGAAGATAGATATCCGTATTATATTTGTTTTGCTAATTTGTGAACCTGTTTTGTTTGCTCGATTTATACAGCTAAGAAATACCATTTCTCCTATTTCTCTGATTATCTGCACAAGTTCTGCTTTCAGTGCTTCATCTATTTTTGAATATTTTTTAACAAAGAGTCATTCTCTATTATCCTCCTAAATGGACTGTTTTCTCCACACAGGTACAGGGCGATTCTTATAAATATATGTTCTTACAATGTTTCGTTTACTGTTGTATTACAAAGATAAAGGTAAACTGAACATAATAATTAACCACCACTATTTTTCATTAGGTTTATTGGACATTTCCTTGATTATTTAGGGATACAAAACCTTAAGTAATTTAATTGAACATACGAGTTCTTTCTTCACACTATCATATTGATCTTAATGGACTAAAACTTCCTTTTCCCCAAATTTTTTTCTTTGAATTTCATAGTGGAAATCAAGCAATTTGAAATTGTCCAAAATATTTCATTTATAACAAATGTCCAATGAATGAAACAATACTCGTTAATGTTAAGGAGAAAATTTTAAAATTATACTCAACGGAAAGTTGAAAAATGCAAGCAATAATTAATTTATAAAATAAATACTTTCACTGGCACTCATGATGAGAATCTTACTGAAAATTTTTATGAAAATAAAATTTTTCGAAATGAGAGGATTTTCAAAAAAAAGTTATGTCAAGATTTTAAAATAATACATTACTCAGAGAAAATGATCTTTTTGCTGAAGCGAATAATATTGAAGTGGAGTCTTCTTCTCTGCTTGAACTATTTAATTAAATGCTAGAATTTTGAGATTACTTAGGACAATGAATTGTATATTGGGGGAGAAGGAACTCTGATCTTAGATGGCGTTTGATTATAATGAATGAGAAAAATAACGCAAATGAGAAGACTATCAATTGGTACATTTATTATATTTATTAAGGCAAGCAGAATTTAAGTTAAAAGTGAAATAATTGTACATACTTGGAGGTTGTAAAGTTGCGACTTTACGTAAAAGTTAAAATTATTGTACATAATTTATCGTGTTTGTGATTGTTGAGTGCATGTGAAGCTTGTTTCTATCGAATTCATATGAATGGAAGTGTGTGAATGCACCAGTTGATTTCGAATGTTTTATTTAAATGGATAACCGAGAGGGGATGTAGGGTTCCTCAAAAGAGGAAGATAGCTACCATCTCTACCAAGAAGTCTGATCATTTCTCATAGCATCAATTGTGCAATGACCTCTGTGGTTCTTTCAAATTTAAATTCAAAGAATACGAGAGGTAATATCCCAATTTAAAGCACATTATTCCAAGATGGAGAGGATCCAAATCAATATTCGGTGACAATATTATTCGGTGACTATTTTCTTTCTTCACACTCAGACATTCCCCATAAACTTTCGCTACATAAATAGATTAACGGTTTAAATTAATATTCGAATCTCCGTTTAAGTACTTTTCAATTTTAAAAAAAAGGTAAAATAAAAGTTTTTTTTTCAAGTACTGAATAAAATCTAAATTCTAAGTATGAATTCTAATACCCATGCTTACACGTATTAATAGTGAATTTAATTAGAGTGAAAATAAATACTAATCAAATAGAAATTAATTATCATATCTTACATTCCCTACAACATAATATTTAACGTATCCTTGGCAAATCATATTATACCTTTTGAATTCGGTTTTAATGTAACGTACGATAAAGAAAAAGATACCTTATTTAAGTAATTCAGGTAGTGAACTTTACAAATAAAGGGCATTTTAATGTTCAGTGTTTATTTAATTAGATAAGTTTCTGGGTTGAAATGCATTTTCAGTGTTTTCTCAAAATCAAGATTTTCATATTTTTTACTTCAGCGTAAGACATCGTATTGAAAACGGTTATGCATATAATGTTATGAATCTTTCGTGGAATACTCTATGAAAGTGAATTCAGGACTTGACCTCTCCTACTGTTATAATGCGATTACTTTGCATTTTATTGATAATAAAAATCATAAATTGTCACAAATTTGTACTTTTTTTTCTGTATGTTAAAATACGACTTCCTGTAAATATTTAATTTTCAGGGATATAATTGCGAGAGAGACACAAATCCTAAATTAGATTCAATTCATCATGATAAAATTTACAGAATTGAAATATCTCTATTTAAATTTCAGTTTTGGTGTTTTGCACAAGTGCCATTTTACTGCTATTTTTATGTAATTTTTAGCTGAAATATTAAAACAATTTTTGATTTATGCAAATTTTACATTGTGTTTTAAGTTTTTAACCATACCTTCTAGTATAATGCATATAAAAAGTTATTTTTTTAATTATTTAAAAAAATATTATGAACATCAATATGTTAGAAAATATTTATTTGCGAATGATTTAAAAATTTGTTTCGGCCAACTCTCTTTATAAACGCTTAGATTCACCGTAAAATTAAGAATAATAGTACTGGATATTTTCATTTCTGTTCACAAGAAATATTTCTAAATTAATGAATTGTTTTCATCAAAAGAATATCTCTCCATTGAAATCTAAGATTATATATTTTGTTTTGATACACATAATTCAACTCCTCATATAGATATTTGTTTTATTTTTTAAAATTTTTAAAGTAAAAATATCACTTTTTTTCTGGTTTTGAGTCTTCGAATTGCGTACTCGTTATGTACTATGAATAATTAACGAAAACTTGTGATTGGGTGTGGTACAAGTTTTCGCCATCAAATTCATACCAAATTTTAATATTTTTGAAATAAGTCTTTTTTTTTTTTTTTTTCAAAATTCATAAGATTTATATGCAAATGACCAAGATTAACAAAGAAAAACTGTTTTGGATGTGAAAGCAGTGAAATAAATTTTAGGAACTCATGTCGACAAAATTTTTCTGAATTTAAAAATGAACAGATATGTAAATATAATAGGGATGCGGAATCCACTCTCTCATGTCATTAGAATTTACATTACTTTAAGTGACGTGATGTTATTGTTTATTAAGATCATATTGAGAAGCAATACAATGCTAATGGTGACGTAATTCATAGATTTGAGTCTAGGTCAAGTGACGAGGTCAACACCTAAGTTGGCACCTCCATCTCCAAACTTTCACTTAGAAAAGCTTTAACGTTCTTCAGCTTCACACTATATGTTAGGTCTTTAATAGCATTGGCGCCACAAAGAAATAACTGAAGAAAAATTCTGTCCTTCTCTTACTTCTTTTCTTGAAACTTCTACAGCTACAGACACCCACAGGTGACTGGACTTTCACTTACGAGGGTTGTTGCTTTTGTGTTGTATTTTTGTTCATAATGGTAGAAGAACCTCTCTCCCTATCTTTGCGGCAGCAAACGATGAAAGGCTAATCAGATGGAGATCTCCACAATCGTAAAAAGTTGAAGGATGGAAGTAAGGAATAGAAAGAAAGTTTCTAAAAATAGCCGAAAATAAAATCTTACAATCTGAGAGGGATTGGAAAAAACCTAGGCTCGTTTCCTTGTCAGAACACTTGGTAGTCCGATGTTCTTTCTCAAAATTTTAGAATTTAAATTAAATATTTATTTTAATGAAAACCTTAATTTTAACTGTATTATAAATGGATTAAATATGCCATTGATCGTACAATACTTCAGTTCACTGAGTGTGGATTATAACCAAATTAAAAACAATTGTTAATCTGTAACTAATCTTAAAATCAAACTATATTAATTTATCTTTAATAGACATGTGCATACTTTAAGGTGTTAAAAAAGTAATTTTTGCTGATCAAGAGTGATGACCAGATCTGATGACCAGAGTGCACTACCATACAAGCTCATGTTAAGAAAATCATTTTGAAGTTAGTGTGAATAAGGAAAAATGATGGAGAAGCAGGAAAAGTGAAGCAAAGCAAGTCTTGGAAAGTTTAAAGAAAAGGAGAAATTTTACTCTATCATATCTGCATGCACGAGAGATTATGTGGGCATTGATTCGAATCCACGGGATGCAAAAACTAAAATAAGGAGAGAATAAAAATTACAAATTTGTTCGGGGAGACTTACAATGCATCAATATACAGATTAAAAATAAATTCTTGGTAATTCATATTGATCATGATTTTATAACGTTAGATATTTAGAATTGATTATGATCATTTATATCAGGTTACATGGTAATGATATAAATGATCGTAATGATATATATATATATATATATAAATTGAAATAAACATAAATACATAATAAAATACGTACAGTATCAAAATGAGTTAAAAATTACTTAATCAAAAAATACACACAAGTAAATAAATTAAAAAGAATATTAATTGAAAAATCTTAAAAATATGATAACACAACCACTTAATTAGGACAGAGGTTTCTTGCTTAACATATATTTAACGATAGAAGCTTCTCAGTCATTAATACCATTATTAAACAAAAGGCACTGATATAATATAGCAAAACAGGAAAAAAAAATGTCCTCAACAGTAAAAAAGGTGGAAACAAAATAAAATATAAAGCATCACTGCAAATTTATATTAAAATTCAATGAAATCTACATCATAAAATACAATATATAGTACTTTAAAAACTGTTTTAAAGTTAAAAGAAAAAGATAAATCCTGTCTAAACTCTCCGTTAAATATATTTTGAAGTATTATATGGTTATCACTCTTTCACAAAGTGAATTTTTTGTTGAGTATAAAATTTTCATAAAAATGTAAGCAAATATTAGTAAGTAATAATACTACTCCTCACCTATGATACAACTTTAATTAATTTATGTTTTTTTTTTTTAAATTTATAAGCAAATATTAGTAACTGATTACGTAAATTAATTAAAAAAAAACAAGATTAATAAGTAATCAAAGTTTATTATGTTAGAATTTTTTTTAATTTGCCAGAATGTTAATTAAATCCTCAGAATCTATAGAATTAAATACATTCTGAAAGTCATAACTATAAATTGAGTAAATTCCTTTATTTTTTATATAATTAGCAGTTCTTTAACTATTTTAATAATAACCATCTTATTAAAACTATTTATAGTATGTTATTAAAATCTGTTGTAAGAATTTACCATATTTAGAGTGGTAAGTTTTAAAATGATTCAACAGTTCTGAATTTTATAATTACTGTTTCAAACTTAAGAGATAAAAAGAAATGAAGATTTTTTTAAAAATATTTCTAGAATTTTTTTTCCTCATATAAATCTTTAATTTTATTTATTATTTCTCTTTCACTATTAAATATTTAATAAAATATTATTATTAATTAAATTTTCATTACATATTTTATTATTATTTAATTAGTCTATTATTAATTAAATGCTTCAAGTGTCATATTTTTTTGTTTTGTAAAAAAACGCTTAGCTACCTAGGACCTTATTAAAAAACAAATAAAGGGCTCATCATGTAAATGTTTTTTGAACTTTTGAGCACTCTAAACATAGTAATTTCAGTTATCTCTTCAAGTTCTTAATTAATCTTTTCTTAATTACACAATTTTCACTTTCGTGATACGATTCAATGAGATTATTATATTTAATTACCAAACTGGTTAAGAAATAATTAGTGCCTTTACTATTTTTTGTTTCTTGATCTAGCTAATATTGTTATAAATATTATGTCTGAAACTTTTAACTTTACTCATAATGACTCATAGAGTTTTTACCGTAACAATATTATTAGACTAGCTGCAATTTTCTTTGTTTATATATTTTTGATAATTTTTAGAATTGCATTCATTATACTTTGTAAGCCTTTGAAAATTTTATAAATATAAATCGACCATCCCTAATTTTTTTTATTAAATTTAAAAGCTACTTTAATGTTTAGTATTTGAAAGATATTCGTGATTAAGTTAATTAAGATTATTGTAAAAATTTATTTTATAGTAGGTTATATTCATAAGTCCAGTGCTATAATATTCTACATTTTGATGATTTTTGTTTGAGTGATTAATTTTATATGCATGAAATAAACATTTACAGGTATCCTTAATTATATGTAATCAAATACTATCTACTTTTCTTATTAAGTTAATAAAAACCATAGATGATTTAATTTATCTTTTTATATACATACCAAAAAAGGAAATATTTAATTATAAAAATATATTGAAGTTCTTTATATATATATATATATATATATATATATATATATTATTTTTTTAATTATATATTTCATATTCTTCTGTTCTCCTGTATAATCAAATTTTTTATTACTCTTTATTTAATAAATATTCATATTGTGTTCAACTCATTTTCGGGAAGTTACATATTATCATTAGTACGTATATAAATTTCTTTTTCTTTTGCTAAATACACGTTAATCAAGTCATGAGTACAGAGTCACGTCTGAACTCTACCATATACAAATGTCCCAGACATCTGAGCCACACGCTAAGTCAAAGCAGAAAATGTTCATACATTCACAACTCTAAATCTGAATTAGAAACTGTATTTAAAACCCAAATATCCAAAGTTCAAACAAAAGTAAATCCCACTCACACAACAATTAACCAATTAACAAACAACACATACTTATTTAAAGAATCGTTACTAAGTCTGCGTGTCAAGTGCATGACTTTTACATTGTTTGTATAATTTAAATCTATTAAAAGTGAATAATATTTGTCTAATTTTAAGTAGAAAGTAAATTCTATATGTATCGAAAAGCTATGGGCAACAAAAGGCCAATTTTTACTAGTAATAATAGTGTCCAAGACGTTTAAGAACTGTAATATATATACGTGTTCGTTGTTCAAAAAAACGGGATAATTTGGGTGATGAAGAAAATGCTGTGTTACTCTTGGGGATCTTTCCAGAGCTGTGTGCAATTCATGCTGTCACGAAAACGCGGCATCCATCCCCAAAAGGGTTGAAAAATATAGTTTTAAATTATCTAGAATTTTGCTATTTTCTTTTAAAAATAACGCAAAATACTATACTTCATTTTTGATAAATAATGAACAATATTCTTATTCGTTTAATATATATATATATATTCCAAAATATATGCTAACGTTTACTTACAGTTTAAAAGTCACCTGAAAGTTTTTAATTTCATAAATTAATGATTCATAAATAACATATCTATAACTAACATAACTGTTTAAATTTTAGTTACATAATACATCAAGTAATCCAAAGAACTTGCATCATTTTTTTTTTTAATATTCCTTGAAATCTTAAAAAAACATTTGAACAAAAGAATTTTACGCATCTTAATCTTATTCTATGACTTAAACCATTATTATGTTATGACTCTTTATAAAGTATAACTTAATTTATTAGTTTGTTTTAATTATTGACATAGTATATTAACTGATATTTATAATTTAATATATTAATTTATTATAACTTGCTATCCATTGTAATATCAAAGATAGAAAATGACAACTTTAAAGTAAAATTTAACATTTAGTAAATGTAATTTTTGGAAAACCTTAGAACCTTTTGAAATGTCTTTTCACGCTGTATGGAATATTACCCCCCCCCATAAAGGTATTGATTATTACCAGCGATTCAATTTGGACCTCGAGAACAGCTTCAAAGCCTTCTTGTCCTTTTCAATTTCATTTTAAGAAACAAAGTAAAATCACAGGGGGGCATGCTAAAAGACGAGGTAAAGCAAGCGATGCCTTTACCTTCAGCAAAAATTCTGTCGCCTCAAGGGATTTTGCGCAGATCTGATGCATCAAACAATTGCAGTTACTGTATTTCCTGTAATACATTTTTCCCGAAACTGACTCAATATATCACCTAGAAAGAGATCTCTTGAGTACCAGGAAAAACCAATCTCTGAAAAAGTCAAAACACGTTTTTCAAACCGAAGGAAAAGAAATGAGAAAAAAAGCACAGATTTTTACTCCTTTTTCTTCAACTAGCAAACACTCCACAGTTTTATATTTCCTCATTAACTTATAAGTTATAAGCATTTCAAGCAAGATCCTGGATATTTCTCAGTTGATAATGCAAAATGTATAATGAGTAAATAGTCTTATAATACTTAAAGCAGTAGCAAAAAATAATATGTCAAAACACTATTCTTACAATTTGCTAGAACTTTGAAGAATGGTATAATATGCTCTCTGTTATTGCATAAACAATAAATGGCTCTCACTATGATTTTTGGTATTTTTCTTAAAATATATTAGAGATCGTATTAGATTATATTTAACTTAAAATTTGCTTATAAAATAGTGAAAGGTTTTATATCCAGTAAAATAATATTAAATAAAGTTGTAACTTCTACAGTAGATTCCACATTACGTTAGGGGCTCAAAAAGTACTTGTATTCGAAGACAGATAGCATCCTTAAGGTAAATGGTTATTACCAATTGGTGCTGCTATCTATTAAAAGGACCCGAAACAAATTTGACATTGATTCATAAGTTAGTTTTGATTTGCATTCACCTCGTTGAGTAGTCATCGTCGGTGAAACCTGTATCCATCTTTAAGTACCAGAAAACCAGTAAAAATCCAAATATTGAGATCTTCAGGCGAATCTTTCATTCAAAAAAAGAGGTGAAGATGATCTCAGAGACCGGAAAAAGTTATGACAAAGACTTTTTGAGGTACGAATAACATCATGATAACGAATGTGAGTAACTGAGGCTGAAATTTCAGCCTAACAAGTCATGATACTTACTAAAAACGAACTATTTTCGATGCTACAAGCACAATCTCTTGGAATTTCTAAGGACTTATTGAATGACTCTAGTATCAGGAAACTTATTTATAATGCAAAAAAATAACATCTGAGAAACACGTAATTGATTATGTTTGTAAGAAACCATGCAACAGCCTTTTTGGGCAATTTTTGATTCATTTTTTTTAACGTAATAGTTAAGAATCGTATATATTCTTTCACTTTTCAAGGTGGTTGTAAAATGGGTCCAGATTCATTTAAACATAAATTTTATCAATCTTGCATATATAGTTTAATTCTGATTATTTAAGTTAATTAGCATTTGTAAATTATTCTACCACAACCTATGTATTCAAATTCAGCAATATTAATATACATATCAATGCTACTACTTTTTTTCTTCTTCAGTTTAAAATTTTACCTCACTAAAGCAGATGTTTTGAATATGATTTGTCTTCCTATAAATGAAACAAAAAACAACTAGATTAGCATATATAAATGTAATCTTACGGAAAAAAACAGTATTACGTAAGATAAAATTCTGTAAGATTATTTCGTATTACGTAAAATATATTTAAGTAGCATGGATAAAAATAAATAAAATTTACCATCTTAGTTAAAAAATATTTTTAAAAAAAATTATCAAGTAATTAATATATTGAAGAAATACAAAATTATTATCTAGAATAAACGTATGAAGTGACACTGCTAATACGTGACCTCTTAGAAAAAGATAAATTTAAGAAAGCGTAAAATTCCATAGGATGTGAGTATTATCAAGAATGCCCTTTTGTCTGATACAAAAAAGCCCATCTCTCACAGTTAAGATTACAGAGGCTTCTTATAATTTTGATATTATCATCACCAGTTTGTTATTAAAAAGTGATACTCAGCGTAAGAATTCTTAAGTAGAGTAAGAATATTATTTGTAGTACGATAAAAGGAGGCAGGGAAAAAAGAAAATAAACTTAAAAAGACATAGTAGCTATAGCAAAGCGAATATTTTTACATCTAACATTTTTTTAACATATCAGCTCTGACTCATAATGACGGCATATGGAAGAAGTTCAATTGCACTGCAGCACTTACTACGCGAAGAGGAATCTGTTGAATTTGTCTTATGATAACACCTTTCCTGTCAAACGAAGTTTACGAAATCAATGAGTATGCTTACACTTGATATATCTGTACAACCATAAATCCATTGGAGTGAGATCGGATGACCTGGGTGGCCCTAGAAACAAAAAATGGAGAATATTACTAATGTGTTACACTATCAAATATTTGACAGACCACTCTACATATGGGGCTACACAAATTTACAAACACACTGCCACAGATAAAGCTTTTCACTTTGGCATTTAGTAAAAGATGTAATTAGCAACATTGAGTCACAATAAGTACACTTTGCTGTACATGTTTGTAGATTGTTCACAATAATCTCTTCAAAGAAGTATGTCAAATATTTGTTAATGCAACACTTCGGAGCCTTAATTATATCCCAACATTTCATGTTCCCATTGACAACAAATTCAACCGATCCATTTCCAATGGATATCTGAATATTGAGATAACTGATAAACAAAGCTATTTCTATATATTATTTCTTTTCTATTTCTATTTAGTTTTTTCTAGTTTATTCCATTTCAACAATCCTACTCATTTTTTGAGGATTCGTAATTTCGATGCATGGAGTAATGACCGCTGTCATCTCCCAATCCCTCAGCCATAGGACACAAACTTAGAAGAGATGGTGTTCAGACACATCCTATTGAAAAATGTGAGGATGGGGATAACCTTCCTTTCCAGTCACAGTGTGGGAGAGAAAAAAAAATATAGAAACGAAGGAACGAGACGAGGAAGATAACCTGGGTCAACACCAGACGAAGTAAAAACAAGAAGACACAAACTGTTCTAAACTATTTTAATCATAGTGTTATTATTCGATGGGTGATGTTAATATTCCCTCAATATATAAATTATGTAAAATTAACAATCAATAAATTTAAATAAATGTTAAAACACCTGTCGTCATGTAAAAATGGTTGACAATCCCATATTTTTCCATTTGATCCTGTTAATAAAAATAACTGTGACCATATATTTACATTATAAACCGTTTCTTTCAAGAGCAGGTGAAATAGATTCCGAAGTAGGAACCAACTAATAAGGTATCTCAATTAGAAATAAAATAAATAGTTTTTGTTAATAGAGAAGAATTAAAATTTAGCGATGTATTACATTGGACAATTCTTTGTATTTCAAGATATTTACCGGGATATATTTTTTTAAAATTACGAACACTATTAAAATGTAGATTTGAGAACAAATCTTTTATTGTATTACACAGATAATATTTATGGGTTATTAATAAAATTCATATGGGAATATATATATATATATATATATATATATATATACTCGTAAATATAATCATTTTATTTGTAATCATTACTCGAAAATATATTTTTATAACTTATATTTTATTTATATATTTATATCATTATATTTCTAAGATATGATGAAATCTTAAGTATTAGTTATTTTTAATTATCAATTATTTAAAGGTACACACATTTGTAAAGAGACAAAATAATTTTCTTCATTAGATGAACGTATCGATTTGAAACGATAGAATGCATTGTACAATAAATTTTAGTAGCCCAAAATGTATATTTTAATTTATACTTTAAAATGATTATACTTCAAATTTATTTCACAATGAAATAGAAATATAGCCTTAGTCATATATCGAAACGAAAAATTATGTCTTTTACTTTTTTCAAACCAGTTATCTAAAAATGTTAATACATGTTTATTAGTTGCAAACAATGCATTTTAATAACCTTAATGATATATTCGCAAATAACAAATTACTTTAGAACAAGCATTTCAAATGGAAAATAAGAAATTGATTTCAATCAAATATGATTACGAATGCAATTAATGAACTAGAGAATAAAGATTTCACCAGCAGGAAATATTCCGTGATTATCTCAGGAATGTAGCAATTACAATATTGCAATTCTTAAAATGAAAACTGTCCATTGTTACAAGCATGACATTAAAAGGTTATGATTTCCCTTTTATTCTTAAGCAATCATAGTCATTATGAAAGTCTCAATAGAAAGTTAATGTTTATGTTCGCAATTTACAAACTCATTTAAGATATTTCTATTTCCCTAATAGTGATAATTCTTGGAAGATGAACTGTAGTCTGATATTGATCTTAGTATTCCTTTCTTGAACTTCCATGCGACTGAAAAAAATGCAGTACTTATATTTGATGAATTTCAAACTAAAGTCATTTTAAGACTTCGAACAATAATAAAAGATATCTATTACTGATAATTTCCAATTCTAAAAGGCTAAATGTAATTTCATCCTCTATAATACCAGGACACAATTTTCAAATAAATGGGAGAAAAATATCAGATAAATTTTTTTGCATGAATTGCTTAACAGAAATATCCGAGTAATCAAATAATTCGTGATTTCAAGTGTCAGAATAAAATTGTGAGAATGAGGTAATTGAAAGAATAAAACGTATAAAATTTAAATTTCTAAGCAAATAAAAATAGAAACACCAGGAAGAAAGGATGACTCATTTCATTTCATTTTTTATATTGTTCACGCACTACTGTATTTTTATCATCATAGATAAACTATTTTGCCTTTTTATGAGTAAAAGGTCGGATAAGGTTAAGTGCTTCTAATTCGCGAAGACTACACTGATCTTGGTTTTGTTTCAAATAAACTTTTGATATGTAAGTTAAATATTTCACAATTGATGGTAGTCCTTGGTTTCTGGGAGAGAGAAACATTAGTGTCTTTAATTATAAATGCACTCTAAAGGAGAAAGTATTTAGGATTCTTTTATTTCTCGTTCTCATTTATGGCGAATTTTACACAAAAAAGGCATTTTTATGCAATTTCAGGTTTAGATGTCAACGAAGGGTATAATTTATACTCTTCAAGATTAGATACCGAAATTTCTACTGCAGAATATGGATATACAGGTAATGATGATGAAAAGGCCTTTTTTTGAGTAGATCATTGTTGCATTATCTTCCGAAAATCTTCCTCCTCTACCTCCAGAGTTTCATTTCTGGGAAAATCAAGTAGTTGTAACAATTTTAATTTCTTACTTTTATAAGAAAATTAGTATTTTGAGATTTATTGTTATGGCTTGTTTCATACATACGATACTCATGCAGAGATATGAAAAGATTATTAAAAAAACATATGACTAGCATTTCAATTTTATTGAACAGAAAGATTAAAACACAGATACTGACGTATTTGTGGGGTAAGATACGTAGAACCCTATTGTAGAAGTGAATTGAAAGTTAGATTGAATCATACTGAAGGGTAACTTTTGTGAAAGATGAGTACATAAATGTAATAATGTAGATGGAGGGTGTTTCTACTAAAGATGCAAAGTGTTGTGTATGTCCATCTGTTAAAGACTGTGTGTCATACTAGCCATTTGATCCATTTTATATAAGTTACATGGAGTTGCGAAAATTCAGAAGAAATTGAAAGGAAGCTTCCTTTCCTGTCGTGCGAACTAAAGGCTTTTACAAATGTTATTTGTGCAATTACGACAATCGTGACTTTCAGAAGTGAATTCATGATCAATTTTACGTTAGCGTCCATAATCGACAGTCATTGATCCATGATCATGGGGAACCACGTTCGAATCAAAATAAAATGTAATACTAATTACGTTGTCTTTATAATTAACTATTTTGTAATTTGAACAAATCCATAAGTTTCATAATTTAAATTTGATAAAAATATTTTTTTTTCAATTTTAAGATACATTTTTTCCATCTTAATACTTAAGAGCTAAAATTTCCTTTCATGTTATCATAAAAATATATAATTTTTTTTCCCACTGAATATGTGCGAAAAATATCAACCTTGTATATTTATTTTCACATGGAGTTTTCTTTTTTTTTTTTTGAAAAATACTGAATAAGAAAGTTATTTTACTTTATAGATGATTCTGCACTTTTTTTTTACTAGAAAAAAAAAAATCTTGAAATATCTCGTTCAATCTATGCTTATCATTAACTTGAAATTATTGTACGATTATTCTAAAAAGTTGTGAAGTGAGGGGAAAAATCTCCTAGAAAACTAGTTATTATGATAACTTTAGATTAGATTAAATATCTAAAGAATTATACTATATTTAAAATCTTTAGTATAATAATGAATTTGCTTTCATTGACATTCATTTTACATTTATGTATAGGGCAGTATAATGCTTCTTTTATATTATAGTAAAACAATAAATTAATTAATTCTATTGAATTAAAACTCATAACTTCAGAATTATTTCTACAAAATACTTGAATTTTCAGATCCCCATTGTAAATAATATTTTAAACTAATGAGTAAATATAAGTTATCCAGTTCAAGTAGTGTAGTCAAAAGGGAGAATATAATATACTAATAAATTTTTTTCAGTTCTTAACTAAGTTCTCAAATATTTGGATGTTAAAAAAATTGAAAAAACTAACAATGTGCAACTTGGAATTATAAAAAGAATAACTCATTTAATATTAATTCAATATCCTGTAACTTCTATTACATCTTGTCTTCTGAAATCCGAGATGCTTTATATAGGTAACATTATTAAATAAAATACAATATTTTTTAGACTTATAGAAATCCTTTATCATTCCCAAGAAATGAAAGGAAACGCTTAGGAAAAAGAGGCAAAAATTCAGTAGAAATACCATTAATCTCTTAGTAAACCGTCAGCAATGCAGTTAAGCGTAGGAGGACTTTCACATATATTCGAGTTGATGGCTTTTTTCTGCTTCGTAATTTTTCCTTACGCTTCAGATGTTAACTTTCATTTTAATTTTTTTTTCACTAATTTCTAAGAATAGTCTTATTTAGTGCTATCCATTCTACTTCTTCTATAAAGCACATATTTATTCTCAAAATTATTTATGAAATAATGGAGAAAAAAGCTAAAAAACATAAATTTCGTTGTTTAAACTTAATACTTCTCACGAAACAGTCGAGACAGAAATTGACAATTTGATTTACATTATATTGTCATGAAAATTATCGTTAATAATCCTTATAATTTTCTTAAGAAGATTCAATTTTGATGACGAATTTAGAAATATAGAAATACTTAATTTCTACAAATGTATTTCACTTATATTTCATAATCCTATTTAATTCACTTAATTACTTTATTGGCATTGAGGTAAGCTGTAGTTTTACCTTTCATGCCATTAATAGTCTAGCAAATTAAGAAATTTCGAATGCATTTTATTTCTTCATTTATCTTATATGCAAATTTAGACCTTTTATACGAATAATGAAATCACAAGTAAGCTACATAAAATTAACTTTAGTTTCTATATACTTATTCAGAATGTGTATTCTGTAAGGAAAACTATTTTTGTTGTGATGAGACGTACAAATTGGAATAAATCACACACTAATGGATAATTGCAAAAACCATCAATTTATGGTTGGTTGGTAGGTTAAATTTCTGGCATTGAATCCTGTAGAGATATAATTTGCAGAATATAATGTAAAATAGTTCAATAATTAAATAAAATGCATTAAAATTGCAACGATAAAGTAAGTCTAAGAGAAATTTATGTTTGTAATAAAATTAGATATATATGGAGTAAAACAATGCCATTTAAGAAATTAAAAGTATTTGGTTAAGGACTTTCACCAAACATGTCCTTTAAAGATATTATATAAGATTTAAAATATTTAAAACGAATATAGCTACTTATATAAATAATTCATTCAAAATATGTCTCATGGTCAGTATACAAACAAAATGGTCATACATAAGGGAATCATTATGTTATGAAATTGATAATTGATTGGATCTTGAAAACTTGTTTCATAACAAAACATTCTAGTATTATTACAGTTTTTAAGTAATAGGTTTATTTTGTAAATATAGTTGTGTATATGTTATTACGGGGAAAAATTGCTTTTTTAGTACATAGTGTATTAATTAAAATGCTGCTCGATTCTTAACAGATTTTATATGTAATTTAATTTATTAAAGCAGTTAATTAACATTTAAGAGTTTTTATAGGAACAACCCGAATATCTCCCAAAAGATATTATTAGATTGTAAGAAAGTGTACAGTTTGTTAGTTTATTCTATCACTGAGAATTAGAAGCTATTACATTTTTGAAACATGTCTTGTATAATACGAAAATTATCTTACATTTTTTCATCCTTTAAAACATTTTTAAAATTTAAAAAAAAATTAAAAATTTAATGATGCATAGTGTTTGTGTATTCGTCTAAATACTTATAGACAATTATCTGCAAATATTTATTTCAGATTTCGAATACCAACAAAAATTTTAAATTTGTACCCTTAAGTATCAAACGACCATCATAACTAATTTACTTAAAAGTAATTATTCGGAAACAGACTTTTTATATTAGAAATATGTATTTTGCACAGATGCATCAATAAAGTTTCCAGAATTCGATTAGATTTGTGTGCTAAAATTGTTGAAGATAAATGAATAGGTATAGATGAAATATACATTATGTCCATTATTTTTAAATATTAAGCCACAACAGATTACAAACAAGAAAAAATTGCGATAATTATGATTTAAATTTAATTATCTATCGTAAAAAAGCACGAAACATATAATTTAGTATAAAAATTCCGAAGCATTTTTGGATATTTCATTAAATATTTGATTATGAAATATTTCATATAAATGGCATTTTGAATGTATAGCAAAATATTGTTTAATGAAATAAGCTAAAATTAAGTTATTATATTGAAAATGTTAAATTATATAACAGCGTAAAATGAAATAGGTGTAAATTAAAATAAAAATCTTTCACAAATGTAAATTTATTTTTAAATTGTTATATTTAACTCCAAAAATTGTACTAAGATACCAAGAGTATATTTGGAGGCAAATTAATTTAAATGTTGTAATTATTTAAAAAAAAAAAAAGAAACATTTAACTAAGATTACTAACTTAAAATACACGATATGCAACCATCTTCATAGAATTTCGCTAATAGGAGTGAATTACGACTGATAATCGTAGTTCTCAAAATTTTCAATATAAAAATAATTATTTTTCTTGTTCTTATATAATATTAGACAAAGGGAGACAGGGATATAATAAATCTTAAAATATGTATATCTGTTAATGTGTATATATAAATATAAATATATAATACATGTATGTATGTAAACACATTTAATGGTGTATGTGTCTGGTCCTTCTAACGATCATTAGTAATGCTCAAAAGAAGCTCAATGAATAAAGTCAGCCCGAACAGAAGTGAATAATCACTGTATACGCCAAAACCCACAACTACATTAAAACCAGCTTAAAAATTGATTTACTGCTCAATTGTTAAGTTAATCTTCGAATCAATGTTGCTTATTAGAAACTTGGTCCGTCATTACCTACACCTAGTGTTTCAAGGAAGAGCTCTTCGAAACGAATCTGAAGGGGAGCACGAACAAAATAGCTATATACGAGGGTGGTCTGAAAAAATTCCGGACTAAGCAAGATTAAAAACATTTTGATTTTCATTTAAAGTGATTTTTATTTTTATGCACATTCTTCTTGTAAGTCTACACATTTCTCACTTCGATGCCCACATCTCTTTAACAACTTCATGTAGTATATATATACTCAGTGTTTTTCTCTGCAAAAACATTATTTATAAAGATGATGACCTTTTCATTGGACGAAATTCTCTATCCTCCGGGCACAATTTTAAGATTAAGGAACAAAAATAAGTTTATTGGTGCTATATCTGATGAGTAAGGCAGGCGGTCAAACTCTTCGAACCGTAAATTATAGAAATTTTGCCATGGGAACTGCTGAGGTGTGAGTCGGCGCAGTGAAACCGGATTTTTTTCCACATTGTTATGTGGTCATTTTTTGGTAATTTTTGCCTTCGGCTTGTCAAGCAATGATGCGTAGTATGCTTCCGTAATGAATGTTTCCTGTTTAAAGGTAATTGATTAAGATAACTCTATGACTATCCTTCCCGTCCCCTCCCCCCTGATAAAAACATTCGCCTTCGCTTTCCCATAAAAAAAAAGGTCTTTGCTAATATTGCAGCCGATTCCACCTTCGCACCACTTTTTTTACTGTATTTTTGTTTCGGACGTATATTGCGGTATCCACGCTTCATCTACAGTAATTAATCGGCACCAAAATTATGATTTATTGAGCCTTAAATGCTTCAACTGAAGGTTGGAAATGTTCATTCGAACACGTTTTTGGCTTAATGTGAGCAAACGCGGCATCCAACACGCGAACAGCTTTCTGATGTCTAATTATTGGTTCAATTTGTGACAAACATATTTTTGGACTTTTTAATAACCTCTGATATTTCTATCATTTTAATTCGAAGCTCGTCTAGCTTCGAATTATGTCGTCACCATTTGCTGAACTTAAACGATGTTATCATCAGTGGTCTTAGTTTTCGGACGTCCGGAACGATCATCGTCTCCCCCAAGTTGTTACGATAACGTTTAAATTAATTTCAAGGTAATAAATCATGAAGAGTCCCTCCAAATCATCTTTGATTTGCGTAGGCGTTTTGCCTTTTAAAAAATAAATATTTAATGTTATCTCGATGCTTGTTTTTTTACATTTTCACAAAACCACTCAAATCCACTCATTCAAATGATTGCCAAACAACAACTGCTATTTAAAAGTGGATGAAAATTTGGTGTGTACCTGTCAGAAGAGGCGCAACCACTTTCCCTAGTTTTTATTGATGAAGGCTGCCATCTTCACGTTATTGTCGGATTCACTTCATAACACTTTCGGATATTGTTCAACTCAAGACAAGATTAAAACTTCCTTGAAGGGAAACATTTGTAGAGAATTTGTCAAAAACGTTGATAAAATGCAACTTGAATTAAATTAAATAAGAGTAACTTTTGAACAGTACTGATGAACTAAGACAAAAAATTTCTTTTAGACTCGAGGAAACTTTGTAAAACATTCAAAACATATTTGCCACAGCAATATTGACGTGAAACGAACGGAGCCTATCCCAATATCGATCTAAAGTATTACCTAATTTCTTTTAAGATTACGAAAAAAAATGTGATATGAACACGCATCGACGTTAAATAAAAAGCAAAAAAAAAAAAAAAAAAAAATCCTTACAGTATTTATTTCCTGATCATTACTAATGTAGCCATTATAAACAAAAAGTATATATGAATATCATCTAAGAATATTTTGAAAAATAGAGAAAGGCTTTTAACTAAGTGCTTCGTGATTTTCTATTTTGCATCAAATGTAAACATTTTATCTAGATGGAGGTGTGATTTGCTTGGTTTTGCAAAAGACAACAAAATACAGGCTTTCGTTTCTGGACTCATTTCAATGAAACAAAACTTAAAGGAGAAAATGAATACTTTAATTTTAATAAAAGCGGTTGCTTGAGGGAACATATACAGATGTTTGTGACTGAAAAAATCGCAGGGTTAACACCAAATGTTACTTTAAATATCTCAGAAATAAAAATTCTAGAATTTTTAGAATTTTCGGATCCTTCATTTTTCGAAGCAAAAAAGTTTCCTGTTTTATTCAGAGTAGATATTTTCTTTAGAATATTTAAAAACGACATTTGCAAATTAAAAGAGGAATTAGTATTCCAAGGAAAATAAATTTAAAGGGGTTACTAGTACACTACTCCAGGAAACCAAATCTAAAGTTATAATGTTTTTATCTAAATGAAGATAATTGTTTTGAGGACACATTAAGAGTTTCTTTTTAACTTGCATCTTATGGTGTAAGCGATGCTTTTAATGCATTTAAGATAATTAAATAAAAAAAATCGCAATTGTTTGAATAAAGGAATATTATAGAAAGTCGAAAATACTGAGGCAAATATTTCCAAACCGGTATGTTGATTATCACATCAAGCAATAAAAAAAAGCATATTTTCACATCTGCTCTTATTGCATTCGATGTTGGTTCAATTGAAGGTAGTGAAATTTTTGATATGACGACTGCATTTGCCTTGATAGCAATTTAAAACCTTAAAATTTTAAAGTATTTAACAAATTTTGCATTAACCCGGATTGCAATATCACCTTATATTCGTCAGGCGATTCCTTAAGTTTGCTAGGAGGATATGTATAAAGACATGTTATTTTTATGGACAGACTGTACTCTACATGTCAAAAAAGATCAATATTAAAAAAAAAATATTCTTGCAGCAGGATAATGTTTGTACATGACATTAGCCCATGTTTACTCTTAGCTACTGATAAACATCACACTGAAAAACATAGGAAGAGCCATCCCATAATTGTGCAAAATTTGAATACTGCCTTGTATATTTAAAATTGGATTTCAAATCAAGACAATTAGACTTATTATGTTTTTTCATTCTAAGAACATCATAAAATAATCAAGAATTCAGATGAAAAACGGATTAGCACAATTACCACCTTCAGTGGACTACAAAGAGTTTATCACACATCCAGTTAATGAATATGTCAGTTTCGGAACAAATAGGAAAACAGTATTGATTAAATCTTGGAAAAACATAGATAATTTTCTGCCGTTGCATACCGAGGGATTGACATAATTCCTTTCGTCTAAAGAAAATAACAAAATATTCATTTTACAAATCATTCGGATTATAGTTGGTTCTCTTGGAATGCTTTTCTCCATCACTATCAAATGCCTCATTCAGGAATGTTGGAAGTTAATACTTATTTGGGATGAAGATTTACTCCAAAACATAATGGATAAGTTAGGATTAGGGTAAAGGACTATCCCCTGTAGATCAGTTACGATTCCGAGTTTGAAATTTGACTTTAACAATGATTATCTGACATCGTTGAAGTTCACATACTTTGTGATGCTTCTAAACTCCCTCATTCGGCATCAGTTTATGTAAATATACAACAAAATAAAGTTCTAGCAAACCTCATCATTTCAAAATAGCATGTCAACCCTGAATGTGACTACTTAGCCTCGTATTGCGCACTAGTAATCTTTATTGGAGGCTCGTTTGATTTCTAAAGTTCAAGAAATCATCGGCCAAGAAATGAAATGCTTAGTGTAAAGTTAGACTTATATTAAAATAGTTCTGTTCTCGATTAAGAATGTGACTCATTTCTGTTACTTAATTCATCTATCTACTCAAATATTAATCTAGTCAAATATCTAAAATCTCCTACTTAATTCCCAGGACAAACACTTTAGTAAATATTATCGCACCATAACTGCTCACAAATATAGTCAAATTACTTTTCGAAGCAATATTTATAATTTCTCTAATACAGTAATACTCTGTATTTGTTCACTGCCCTTTACTGAGGATAAAAACAAGATCTATAATTACCAAATAATATACCTACTCGTAACCCCAGAGCAGATAAGAGTTAATACAATATAGAAATAACTTCGATCAGATAGCTTCAGGTCATAATTTCTATAAATTACACAGATACGCAATTATAGATCATAATCACTATTCAAACCCTTTACATTCAAACTATCAGAATCCAATGGTCTCTAATATTCGATTTCCCATCGTTTCAATCGAATTCACTACATCTCTTCTTTAAATTTCTGAAAACAACACTTAATTTCTATAATATTGTTTCATTTGATTTCAAAAGTTCTGAAAACTAATCCATAAAGAGACGTCAGATATTAGTTAAGAGAAGATTTGCAAGAATCGCATGTTACAAACTAATCCAAAGTCATGTTACAAGGACTCTTAAAAATGATTTAAGCAATTCATGGGTGACAGAGAGCATGAAATTACGAAGTTAAAGGTTTATGATTTATGGTGATATAGTTCTAGACAGGACTTTTCCCAATATCTCATATTCAAATAACTTAGAGCTAATCAACTTCTACGTCATTAAAAGGGTCGGATGGTCCATAATTTTTATAATGGGATGAACTCATGGGAATCGGTTCTGAGGGTCCTGAACTGAATGAAGAAGAGTATTTATATGAATTTAATTAAAAAGACTCTGTTAAAGGAAAGTCTGTTTAAATTTAAACTATTTTTTTATTACTTACTTTCACGTAAAGGAAGTAAGTAATAAAAAAATAGTTCCTAATAAAAAAAATTCCTAACTGTCGTTTCGATATTAAGTTTACTTCTAAAATTTCTATTCAATTGCAGAAATCCAGGTAATTAGAGAGAGAGATCATTCACATTAAATGAGATTTCAGAGGCATAGAATTATAAATAAGAATATAACTTATGTAATTATAAGAATATCTTACGTAACACTTGTAATAAAAGTAAGGATTTATATCTGTTCCGAATTATACACACACTCACACCATAAGTATTTTTTAAAATTTATATATGTAATTTTGTGCACTTAGATAAAGAGTTTAGGATTAACAATAAAATTTCAGGGAAGTTACTGGAATATTATCAATTATATAAGAGGAAATAATATTTTTGGCTAACAGGAACCAGAATTATTCGACAGAATTTTGCTGTTCGCACGCTGTTTAATATGTCTGCTTATCTTGAGAAATCCAAAGTACAAAAGAGTTCAATGATAAAATGATGAAAAATGTTCAGCGATAAAATCTACAAAAATAAAATCTATAATTCTAAAAATTATCAACAAATCAAAATATAAAAATTACTTACAAAAATTCAAAGAAATGAAGATTCAATTAAGTGATTAGTAAGATGGAATATTCTTTAAGCTTCAAGATGGATATCAGATACTTAAAATGAAAAAAAATAACACGTCATCACCATATAAATTGAAAAGGAGATTTATATCGTTGAAGTGTAAAATGATGCATATTATTGTTTGGTAATAGTTTGTATGGTAAAGGAGTATAATGGTCCAGAGAGTGAGTAAAAATGTAAGCTGTGTAAATGTAAATAAATAAATTCTTCATTGCTAGACCACTAACAAGCCGACTTTTTGGACCTAGTGTTGCGGGGTGGATTTGAAAATGGATCACGATTCGCAAAGATGTTTAATATATTTGTGATGTATATAAGTATGTAAGAAATTTATTGGATAATCATGATCTAAACAGTTGCTGAAGAATTTTTTTAATATTATTAAACTTGTCTATTTTATGTGTGGTTAATTTGTTATTACGTATTAAAAAGTTTAATAAAATATCCCTATAAATAGATCTGTGCAGGTTGCTGTTCCAAAAAGGAATTTTGACTACACGGAATTCGAATCCCTCTCTTTTTTCATAAATATTACTAATTAGTCTTTTGTCAACAATTTTCAAATCAAGATCTAGAAATTCTACTGTATTAGAATTAGGATTAGTTTTTAGTAACTTGAGGTAATTAGGGTAAAACGAAACATTCGGTTTAAATTCCTCAGTTTTATCTAAAATAATTAAATCATCTATATAACGATAAAGAAAGTAAGAATCATTATCAATGTGTTGTAATTCATAAAAATGTAAATAAAAATTGGCCAGGCAATTACTAGCTGGACCTCCTTGAAGGAGACCCTGAATTTGCTTATAGAGACATTCACCAAAATCTATAAAATCCTCTTGAAATACAAGTTTAACAAGAGTATTGAATTTTTCACGTTTTATTGTTTGATTAAAATGATATTTATAGTATAAAATTGCAAGAGCCTTAATTAAATCTTGAATATCTATTAAGTTAAAAAGGGCTTCAAAATCACATACCCATGTATAGATAATACCTCTCGTTCCTTCATAATCTTAACAATTCCTAAGCTGTTTTTAATAATAGCAGTTTTTTCAATGTTATCAATAGATTTTTGAAGAATCGACTGTAAATGTTTGCCAGATTTTGTGACATAGGTGTTATATCCATTCGTAATGCTTCGAAAGTTGACAGGACTTTTGGGAAATTTTGGCGTTAAAAAATATATGGAAAATTAATGTTTGTAAGATGTAAGCCCAACTTCTTATTGAATGCCAAAAGTCGATTATTTATCTCTCTTTTACTATAGTTGGATAACTGGAAAGCACTATTATTCAATACATGTTCACTCAATAATTTATGATAGTAAAATTTGTAAATAATTGCATAATTTGCAGGAACCTTAACTACATAAATATATATAATAAGACCGTGACCATAGTCATCATTTCAGGTAAAATATAATCAGGACGGCGCGGATGCGCTTTTGAAAATTAGCTTATTGGGACGTATATTGGACGTATATATATATATATATATATATATATATATATATATATATATATATATATATATATATATTCTCGAACACTCTACTATCTCTCGCCAACTTCATAATGTGATTAATAATTAGTTTCTTTTTACAATTATATGCTGTTTACTCTTCAATGCTTGACTGAATGCTTCTAATGTTCCACCGATTGTCTCTCTGAATCTTATGGTACACATTCCCATAAGAAATACTTGCCTTTTTCTTACGTGTTCTCTTATTTAAATAAGATGTGACGAATGTGTTCGCTTTGAGAGTTTAGCAATTTAAAGATAATTAGTGGATTCATTATGTGATAACGAGGTACTAGTAATGCACTAACATCTTCTTATTAACTGACTATTTCATAATTTATGTCACAAGGTATATATAATTAAATTCTAAGCTCAGGTATATCGAATTTCAATCTGTTAATACGGAGAGAGATACATGTTTCTTCAGTCCAATTACTTATTTACTTACAATATTAAAAGAAATGCTCTGTATTAGTGTACGTTTCTGAACACGTTTACAAATAAGCTTTACGTGATTATTACACATCAAGCTTTCTCCGATCATGGGATCCAAACAAATAATTGTGCAGTTATCTCGAAATTATACCCCCAACTTCTACATGGTCATGATCCTGCAATATCAAAGTAGATTCCTATTCACTCATACTTTCTTATCAAATTTATGATATAGCTTATATATTTTTTTTTCACAATAATTTTATATTTCACTATATAGTTTAATTCATTTGCCTATGTCACGTTTTATTTCAATTAATCAAAGTTTCGTTTTTGTATAATTTACTAAGAATCTCTAATGTAATTACTAGAAGAATTCGATTAGCATCTTCATTTATAAAGATAATACTGATATTTCGAAATCGATGTCTGATTATTTCTTATTAGACTTGGTAAATAAATATTGAAAAGAAATTGATATTAATTGGAATCGGGGATCTAATTGCATATGAACATCTTCTGAAAGTCACATTACAATTATTTTGAAACAGAAATTAAAATACGTAATTAAAATTTCCGTGATACTAGAAAGGATAGAACCAACTAAGTGCATGTGAAATTTAATACACTATATACATTAACATATCACACAACTTAAATGCCGAGCGGGAAAGAAGAAACAATTAGTCAAACAAATCCAAAATACCATAAAATACTCTAAATATATTAAAGTGCATCGATATGTTCACTTAATAATTCATTAAAACTGTATATGGTCATACTAGAAAGGATAGAACCAACTAAGTGCATGTGAAATTTAATACACTATATACATTAACATATCACACAACTTAAATGCCGAGCGGAAAAGAAGAAACAATTAGTCAAACAAATCCACAATACCATAAAATACTCTAAATATATTAAAGTGCATCGATATGTTCACTTAACAAGTCATTAAAACTGTATATGGGTCATAAAACCGCATCTGTTTTTAACAACCCACGAAATTTACGAAAGGAATATTTTGTTGACTAACGATTGTGAAACGTTTCACATGTAAACCAAACATCCGCTATGCAGATTTTAATGAATAAAATACTCGTTAAAAAGCACGTGACATTTCCCTAATTGACTGTGCTGAAGAGTTTCCGCAAAAGTTGAGCTTTAGCGAAAAAGAGTTCCCTCTAAAATACCGCGTATAATCGCAACAATTCGTATAGGGGTTGGTGGAATTCGATAGATTACTTCACTCGTGCAGCAATTATTTTCTTTAGTTCCAATACATTGAAAAAATCGTAATTAAATCGCAGTTTTTGGAAAAATTACAGAATGTTTCAAATAATAATTATTAATGCTTTGAATTAAAGATATTTTCATTTTTATTATTTGAAAGCTGAGTCAAGTAACATTTATTTTGTTACATTCATTTCTGAGTTTTGAAAAGTGCCGAATAAATTAAAATCCAATAATAAGTGAAAATATATTATTATTAATGAATGATTTATGTAACATTTAAGCAAAAAGATTTGGACATAATTAGACTGAATTTATTTTAGAAATGTTCTTAGAATTTTTGTTTCAATAATCAATAATGTTTTGGAACTATAAGTGTGTGTTGTATATAAGATAGCAAACGTTCCTTGCTGATATTGCATATAAAGAAATGTTTTGAAAATTTTATATAAAATAATTAAAGCATTAAGTCTCCTTTTCCTTGAATGATAAACAAATTTCCATAGAATTAAATGCATATTTGAAGTTTAAATTACGTTTTATGCATTTTTAGATTGTAGCAGATTATTATACAAATAAAACTTGAGAATGATTTCTAATGAAACTACTAAAAAATGATGTACCATAATGATTTCTAATGAAACTACTAAAAAATGATGTACCATAATGATTTCTAATGAAACTACTAAAAAATGATGTACCATAAATATAATTAAAAATAGAATAAATTTAAACCGTCTGTCTGTCTGTCTGTCTCACTCTCTCTCTCTCTGTATATATATATATATATATCAATTTTCAAATCTCTCGTAATTCATCTGTATTTTTGTTGAAGTGTTCCTAAAAATTGTAGTACAAGCATTTTTGTAGTTATATTAAATATTATTATAGTTTGAGTAATATGAATAGTTTCGTACTTCTTTATTTTATATTTAAAAATATCATTTTTGTCAAAAACGAGAAGTAATCAATTCTTTGTAGGGAATTAATTCTGATGCTCCATCATTTAAGTAATTTTGTAAATTTTTAAAAATGATTTTTGCACCATAATAACGTGGATAATTTATTTCTAACAGAAAAATAACTATTCGATAGAATATATAGAAATAAATATAGATGTTAAAATATTTAAAATATGCTTAAAAGACTATTTTTTGCTATTAGTAGTCATAATTTGTAAAAATATTATAATTTGATATAAAATATGAGAGTTGATTTATAAAAAAAATTGCAAAGAATGAAAAACATAAACAATTTTTAATAAGCTTATTTTATCATTTTAGTTTTTGCAGTTAACTTAAAAATGCATGAAAAATATCAAATTGATTTGCCAATATGGCAACAATTTTTAATAACATCTATAGAAATACAATTTATAATGTCATTTTAGTTTAAACAATTAACTTATAAAATACATTTCTTTCGGATAAATTTGTTTATTTTCTATTTTTTTAAATCTTTTGAAATTGCTGTTCGTTATATTGAATTTAAAAACTATGAATGTTTTTCTGCCAAATGTAAAAATAATGGAGTTTTTCACCACATTTTATTTCGGCTTTTCAAGGAATTGAATAATTTAAATTTTTGTCAGGAATACATTACATGGAGAATGCTAGCAGATGTTATAAAATCAAATGATAAACTACTACGTTTCAAGTATGGAAACATGTTGTAAGCATACATATATCACTAAACGCAAAATGAAGGTAAGTATTGATATATTGATATAAGAAACATATGTTTCTAAGAAAATTTAAAAAGATACATTACAAGATTCCTGCGCATTGCAGGTTAAATAATTAATATTCCATCTTGCTTGAATAAATATATATATAGTAAATAATTAATCATTCAACTAAAAACAAAGCAAAAGCTATTAATATCTTTATGTTAATATAGAACATCAAACATATTTTATCTAAATGGGCATCATTGATGATAATGTTGTTGCATGTTATAAATGTTACTAGATACATCTCGCATCACCCGCCCCTTGCTTGAACGTGAAAGATGATGTCATTCTTCGGTAATAGGCGTGTACCATGTTTTTCAGATTGGCTCATTAACTGCAACTGTAAAAAAATCTAATGGAATAAATGTATATGATATTCTTTTATGTGGCACATAGCAGGTATATATTTAAAACTAGATACATTTGTTTATAAATCCAATGCATTTTTGGAACTATATTAGAGTCTTAAGATTTTATTTTTATTTTTAGAACATCATGATGATGATTAAAATTAATTTATTTTTAGAAAGTGCTCTGCACTTTTAGTCCATTAATCAGGTGATAGAATAAATACTTTTTATACGATTCTAACAATTTAAAAAAGAAATAAAGAATCAGAGAAAGAAAAGTATCTTTTTTTTATTCCAAAAGAATGAAGATCTAATATACAAATGTAGATAGCGAATGACTAGTATATCACACCAGTTTCATGCTCTAAAAGCATCTCTGAATGATTTATAACGCGACGGAACAATCATCAGATACGTTACAGTTTAGTGATGATGCCATTCTGAGAAAAATAATGGCTGCTATTAAAATCAATGACCTTAGAAGTGTTTTTGTTACTCCAGTGAATTGAGAAAAGATCGGAAAAAATGCATTATTGTGGCTTTCATTATATTTTGAAAACCATTGAGACAGTGTTTCTACTATAATCAATAAAGCGAAGAGCAAGTTTCAATTTTTCAATTCCTTTTTTTTTTTTCCAGCTAACAAAATGTTGCAGAAACTTTAGGAGAAATGTCATGAAATCGCTATTTTTTAGAACAAGTTTTGTTCTCTCTTTTAAACATTTTTTTTTTGTTTGTTTTTAAATTTTAGAAATATTTTTCCTTAGGGAGCAATATATTGATTTAAAAAACATATTATGTATTTCATGTTTTATATATTTAAATTTTTTACTTATGATTATATTAAAAATAGATTATTTTAACTTTAAACAGAAAACAAATTTTAAAAATGTACAAAAAAAAATCAAATAGATAGTTGAACTAACAATAAAAAATTTATTCGTCATTATTCTATCCGGATAAAAACAAATTATAATCCAACACTTTGGTATATATTATAATAAAAAAAAATTGATATTCCTTCTAGTATTGCCTATGAATAAAATATAATGAATTATCATTTAACAAAAGTCTGAAGACTTAAATCATTTTTGATTTCTTAAAAGTAAATATTTGAGAATGTAAATGCAAAATACTTAATTTCATTAAAGTGTTTATTTAATTTGTTAGCATCTTCTACATGTACTCATTCGATCTGGAAGCGAATACAAGTTTAAGGCCTCGTAAGCAGCATGTAATATTTAGCACGTATCACTCCAAGAAGAGAGAGCGGCCAATGACCGTTGTGGGTTCTTTAATCAAAACAAACTGTATTGTTATTCTACTTACAAAGAAAATGAAAGTCTCTTAAATATGTGGTGTTTTTGTAACCGTCACTACTAAAGTATATTCTCAGGTTAAACCATCGTGACAATTTAGGGTATAAAATATTAGATTGAAACTGTTTGTTCGCTTTCATCTCTTTCTTTCATATTTGTTTACTAGTTATATTTATATGCCAATTAGATAGATACATGATTTTTCTCCATACATAGAGTTGTTTTGGATTATGTTTGCTGTAGCGTATGTCTTTAATAAAGCATCCAATTACATAACTTAATCTTATTACTGGGATTTTATCATGTAAGGGACTGACCTACCTCTCCTCATGATTTGCTGAATCGTCCCTTAACAAGTTTTTGTTAGATCATATCTATTTCTTCGCCTTTGTCCGTCCATTGGAACTCCATATAAATAAGCAGTTAGTCACTCGGATGTGATGCAAATATTAATTTTTCACGTTGTTTGTCAGATGAACTTTTACGTGTAAGTGAAAAATTACCTATATTTTGGTGAAATAAAGTGGAAATTTGATTCGCTTCAACTAACTCCTAGTTTACAATATCTGGAGTTAGTAGACAATTAAAAAATTTCCAATATGTAATTCCTGTTATGGACTGTGAACTCCTAACTCATACAATAATATTATGTGACAGAATCAAACAAAAACATATTCCTAATTACTACCATTCAAAATCTAGTGGTTTCACATATTTCTGATTCAGGAAGTGTTAGGGTCCGGGTGATACTTTCACATATTGAATATAATGGCAATACAACATTCCCCGAAATGTAAAATTTAGCCCCGTGATCAGAGTCGTTACTTCGAATATTGAGGTTCTAAGATTATAACCAAGGCATTTTCAAAGCTCTTCATTTGTAGGACGTTGAAGATAGATTGTGCTAGGTTGTAATAAGAATTCTTATCATGCCAAAAAATATAGTTTCTCGACACATCATGTACCCAGGGTTCAATTACCATTCGGTATATTGGCTCATGTTCTTTTGGATTTTGTCGCTCATCTGGCGTCTGCTCGAGGATATTACTAATGTCTCAGGTTGATTGAACAGTACATACAATGGCCCGAAATTATGCCTTTAGGGGATAAATAGGTAACTGAATTGCTGAAGCATTTGTTGTTGTTTGGTTTGCAAGGTAAAAGGTACCCAAAATTCTAATTACAGATTAGAAGTGGAATTCGAGGAGTTATTTCTTGAGTGCACTTTCGAAATTGCTTGGATATCATTAAACTCACACACACTTTAAGCGTGAGATCTGCAGGTTTCTGAATCTCAGAAAGAGAAAATATTCCTACAAGAAATAACAATTAAAAATTAAAGAAAGTAGGTGACACCATGCTCCACATTCAAAATTCATAAAGTGAATCACAAACACGTGCAAAAGGGTAATCGCAGAAAAAGACAAAAAAGGAAAAACGCGGCAAATGCACAACGTTGGTATTGATAAGCAACTAAACAGAGGAAGTCCCAATTTTCAGCTTACGTAGCAATTAAAATATGTCTCAAATACCACAGTGTGATGAACCAATTTTCGAAATTAAGATTTTCAGCTAAAATGGAACTTATAAGTAACACGGACATGCAGGTTGATTAGTAGAATTTAGTAAGATATTAAAAAATAATTAAAAAGAAGGAAATAATCTGACAACATAGTGGCCCATTAAACACACACACATATATATATATATATATAAAACATCTCACACATGACTCAACATTTCATTTTTGAATAAAACCGTTTAATATTATTTATTTTTAAAAGCATTTATTGAAGTCCATTGGAGTTTGCTCAGTCATAGCATGGGATCATCAGAAGTTTTCATTACTTGCCCGAGGTTTCAGATTACGAGTTCCCGGCCAATATCTCTCGAATTGCAACGCAGTGCGACGAAACAAGATTTCACTCCCTATCACACATTCTTGCAACTTCCAAACCGAACTAACTGGAGGAACAGGGATCGATCAGATAAATATGCAAGAACCCTGCTACACACCGATGGTGTTTAACGACTTCAGGATACGAACCGTCTGCTAGAGGAAAGTAACTTCAGCTGCGAATTTGAAACCAGAATCGTTAGGCTACTGCAAAGAATAACCAAAAGAAAAGTAATTTAAAGAAACATTATGAAATGTTTTAGTAAGGTTTGATTTGCAAAGGAAATTTAATGAAGGTGTAAATGCAGAAAACACTTAGATGAGACTTGTAGCCGATATTTATTCATTAGTCTATCCGTCAATTTAAATATAAAATTACTCACAAATTTAAAGTATCTAACTTAATTCTATGACCAATCATATATCTTTTTTTAGTTAATGAAAATATTCACACATAATAACTGTTCAAAAATTTTGTTTAAGTAGCCTTCAAAGGAAAATTTATTATTGCTCTAAAACGAGAATAATATTTACTATTCGAGTATCTTCTACCATACGGTAAGGAATAATTTCTATCAATATATCAAATACTATTTTTACCCAGATGCTTGAATTCTTTGCTTTGAATTGGTCCTCAGTGGAGTTAGCTTCGACTAAATTTTTTTGGATTCTTAAGCTTCCACTATCTCAACAAGTATCAAGAAGAGCACAAGTATCTCTCATCCATAATTAAATACCAGCATACTCTATATAACTTTCTTTTATGTTATTTAATTGCTCATCATTTTTATGCGAACCTATTTATGTATATTCATTAAACTTCTAACATTTAATTTATTTGAATAACTACGTTACATTTTGTTGGAAAAAATATGAAAAAATATTTTATATTTTGTTGGAAATATACTTATATATACAAAATATATGAATATACAAAATATATTCATATACAAAGTATATGAATATTTTGTTGGAAAATATACTTAGTACAAGCTCGAAAGTAACTCCAGATGTTTCTTACAGAAAAGTTCGTGGATGGCTCATGTTAAACTGAACCTGAACTAGCGTTCAATTGTGGAGAAGAGGTAACTTCTCAAGCAGTATTGTTGTATGGGGACTATACTAATTTAGATTAAGACGCGAATGTGTGTGGTGAGACAAACGGTGGATGTATCATTGTACAAGTGGCATGCAACTACTCAGTTGAAGATGAATTACGTAGAGAAGAAGAGGACCAGGAAATCCAGGAAAAATTTTACTTAGGAGAGCAGAAGCTATGATACATGTACATGAATGAAGAAAAGCCTTACGTAAAAGATTCTACATTTCTGTCATTTGAAATAATGAAATCATTTGCTAAAACTCAAACTCTGCTTTTAAAAAGGTAAAAAATTACATGAATTTAACACTATCAGGGCATGTGAGCGTGTGACATTCCTTATTTTTGTGATAAATGTCTTTTAAAAATTTAAGTAAAGCTTAGAGTTTTTGTGTACTTCATAATAAGGCTTCGACTATTCTATAAAACTATAAATGTAAGTCTTTTTTCAGAAATTTTGTTTCTCTCTCTTCTTGAAAATGGCCATAATTTGTGATATATATATATATATATATATATATATATATATATATATATATATAAATTACACAACGTAGCACCAAATTTGTTATGCTTCTAGAATGAGTAATTTTGCAGATAGTGAACTAAAAATATTTTTCTCTAAGTAATATCTAAATATTGAGAAATATTTTTTATATGAAAAGAAAAAAAAATTGTAATTTCCAAAATTACTCAGTTCTATAATTTTTCAAAGAAAAAAATATAGAGTATAATTTAATTATTTTCTGTGCTAAGTTTTATACTTTTTTTAAAAAAATTTATATACTTTTTTCTTTAAGAGTTATTGTTTTTGTATATTAATGTTATGTAACTTTTAAGAATTATACTTAAATGAAAATATATCTGGAAAATTATAACCATTTTCAACTTAAAGGGAAATATATTATTTTTGAATGAAAATACTTATACAGTTCAATAAAATGAATAAAATACCATCATTCTGCTAAGGAAACACCGAAGCCCTACAATAATTTTAAAACACAATTGTCAAAAATAGAAAGAGGCTTACATTAAGTGTTTTATTTTCCTCTGCCGTTCTCGTACCATTAAAGCATTATTACTTGCTATTTTACATTGTAAAAATATTTAATTTCACTAAAAATATAAAAGTAGATGTATTATATATATATTTTTTTTATACAAATATATTTATTTTTTATAAATCAAATCCTGTGTTTTAAATTCTTGATCTTGGAGCTAACATTTTTTTTTTATAAAGTATTTTTTTTTCTTTAGGAAAACATATGCAATCAAATCGTTTTTCTGATCTCTTTAGTTACAAGGTATTCTAGTTTGACTATACAACTAATAATAAAACAATCTCAATTGGGTCTTCCCTGAACCTATTAATTATTCTCTCTAAATGACAGGAAGGTTAGATGTTTAGAAGGAAGTTAGTTACACGCGATTAATTTTACTCATTATGAACTTCCAGTTATCCCTCCGTGAAAAATTAAAGATGGGAAGAAAAAGATCTTTCCATTGTTTTATTTTCTTCATCTATATAATAATTATAATAAAAAATATTTCTAATATTTTTAAGAGTTTTTCGTGTAAGGCGTCAGTGGCCATAATCAAATCAAGATCTTTTAAGAATTTTAATACTCATTTTTACAAGTGCAAGTAATTATGAAAGAAAAAAGTGTTTTTTTTCTATCTAAAACCGGCTCTAGTGACGTCTTAAAATGTCAGGGCTATAATTATCTAAAAGCAAACGCTAGCATGCCTCAATAATTTTTTTTTTAAAAAAAATTAATGTCATGTACATAAGTTTGTATATCAAGATTTATATGAAAATTTCTTTAAAAACACCATGTATGAAATATATATTTGATGAATTTTGTAGTAAGGGCCACTGAATGAGTAAAAAAATGAATCCTTTTTGAAAAGCAAAAAAATATTTAAATATGTTTTCGTGGAATTTAAAATGCAGGAAATTAAATTCATGATTGAAAAAACATTTAAAGAATTAGCTTATCACTTTCTCGAATCAACGTTTTTCCAAATTAAGGAAAAAGTTAGATCCAATGAATAATTTATTGGCTATAGTATTTTAAATAATTAGAACAATTTTTCAGTTAGAAATCTTTATATTTTATTTATTCATTTACTTAGATAGGAACATTACTTTTTCATTTCCTTCACAATTTTTGAAAAATAAATCTTACACTTAAAAAATAATATTTGCGTTGTTAAAAACATCTCTTATTAAAAATGTTTCTGCATTATTTTTTTTAAAGGAAAAAAAGTTCTGTGTAATAAAAAATATCCATTAATTTACCGAAAGATATTTTCAATTATTTTATTATTTTCTCTAATCTGATAAAATATTTACTGATGTCTATTATTTTTTGCAGACCGTTTTAGAAATATTTTTTTTCACTTTATTATACATAAGAAATGATTTTTTTTATTCGTTTAAGGTGACGATTTATTTTCATTCAGCTTTTGATCAAAGATAAATATATATTATTATTGTGATTTAAAAGCATTTTTTTTCTGTATTATTACTCATAAGAAATATTTTTAATGAACTGTCAAAATCTAAATAGGTTTAATCTTTAATTTATAAGAATTTTATACCTTCATGTAAAGAAAAAAACAAAACAAAAAGTTTACATTCTCTACAAAAGTTACTATTAATGAAATGCTTCTTCAGAACACATTCCAATTTTGTAAAGTATTTAAGAATTTCTAAAAATTAATAGACTGTTAAGAATTAAAGATATATATATATATATATATATATATGCATATCAATAAATGATTGTTTTATGATTTCATTTTCTTAAATACCAATATTAATACTGCACAAAAATTTAATAACAAGTAAAATGTCATACATTGTTTGAAATATATTTAACTTTAATCAAAAAATATCTTTCATTAATTTTATGTTTTTCACTCTATTAGAAAATTTATTCTCTGTTTACAGATTCGCAAAATTAAAATCCCGGTTTTTTCATAAAATTCGAAGCGATACCATTATGAAAAGTAACACACACAGATATGTATTATAGCTGATAATTTCAAGAACATTTAAAAAATTCAAAAATACATGGTATTATTCGTTGATTGTTTAATAATGTCACACTTAGAAACAATATAAGGGTTATTGATGACGTACACCGGAATTTGAATTCCCTGTCCGAACTATTGTACTAAGTTGTAATGGGAATGTTTAGCTTCTACATATGTAAATTATTTCTTTCCCTCTGCTCGACGTGTTTTTGAGGCACGAGGAATAGAATCTAGATTTTGACTGAAACAACATGAGTTACGTGCTCGTGACCATTGTTGTGAATTTCTTTCAATACTTAGCACCACAGTCATCTAAAATCTAACTAAGGAATCGATAAGTTTAAATTTCCATTTCAAAATACGTCACAGCAAGACAAAGCAGCTTATTATCTATCAACACAGAAGAAGCAAGATCACTCTCCCTCTAATCCCATTAAACTTAGTTAATACTAGTTTCTACTCAAATTGCCAAATATTAGTTACAAAATTACTCGTTTCGATTCAAAAACTTCTTATTCTTAACAGTTTTAGTTACTATTATTCTAAATAGGAATAATTTCAAGCATATTTTAAAAAAAGTGTAAATCTTGATGCTTCAATTCAATTTACAAACGTCTATGAGCTTGTTGCAATTTTGTAAATCCTTTACCTTTTATTTCAATTCTGTTTCACATACATATGTATCTCTATGTAGAATTCGATTCATTACCCTCCTTATCTGCATCTAATTTGCTTAATATTGTTTCATTTTGGTTGTCAAGTAGTTATTATTTTATAAATTTAAATTGCCTTAAAATCTTGAATATAATACTCACACGTGTTTAATACGCATGCTTGAATTGGCACTAAATTTTTAGAAAAAAATTGAAATTCGAATGTAATACGCCCCCATAACTTTTCAATATTTTATTTAAAAAAAATGCACACCCATTAATTAACATAGTTGAAATTTTTAATAAAAAAGGAAACGAAAACGGCAAATTTGACAGAAAAAAACTTAAATTTTAACACTAAGCAATCAATACTGTCAAATTATCCTTGTTAGTAACTTTCACTAGAGCACAGCTTATCTATTGCTGTTGCGTCGAAATCATAATTATAGGTGTCGTCGTAATATGCGACACGTACTGTATGTTCCAATTTGTGTAAAAGAACACCTGCGCAGAACGCGTGTTACAACAATCTCTTACTGCTGTTGTGTGCTCTCTGCTCGATGTTTAAGAACATTTTTTTAAAAACTTTTATACGAGTATAATACTCAGCCTCATTTTTGCGGAACAAAATGTGGAAAAGTGCGTTTTTAGTCAAAATTTTATAGTACATAAATATTCCCGAGGATAGTGAGGACAAAATCACTTACAACCCAACGGGACACCATGACCACTAGACTATCACACAGCTCCAAAAATATTTAGAAAAATCAATTAGCTCTTAAAAAGACCTTATTAATTTATTATAGCTAAGTAAAGTATTATTTTACCTACTTAAGAAATAATTTCCCAAACATAAGCATACGTTAAGTAATAATTTGTTAATTCGTGTTTTTATTTCCTCATCATTCAAATTTTAAAGAAATTATAATGTAGGAAAAATTGTTTTTACTCTTTCCGTGTAATGAATTTGATAGTTTATGGTTATGAGCTGTTTATTCATTTTGATCGCGTTAAATTTCAATTGAAACAATTTTAATATAATAATTTCGCCTCGCAAACTCGCTACACATTGCATCGCAAAATTCATTGTATTCCTTTCATAAAAAAAAATAATA